>JAHPZR010049347.1:10000-14533 GCA_019787425.1 Platygyra sinensis | reverse complement strand
TTATTTCGACGGTGAAAACAAAGGTGTTTCAACGGGTGTCTTAACCTTTTTTCACCCTTAGAACCCCGTTGAGACACCGTGAAAAGACCGTACAAGTTTTCACGGCTAACGGCAAGTTTGTACGCTGTTTTAACTTCACTTGCACGCACTCGGCTTCAATTGCACGCACTCGGCCTCACTTGCATGCAATCACCCTCACTTGCACATACTCAGCTTCACCTGCCCGCACTCAGCTTCACTTCACTACCTTTACCTTTCTGTTCTACATTACGTCCTCAAAGTGAACTCGTTTCTGTCTCGAACTTTCGCGCTCGGCTTTACTACGCTGCCGCCTTGTTTTAGCGTTTGTAAAATCGGCCGAAACATAGCAAATCAGACCGTATATATCGTCTGGTTATCTATGAGAAATTCTTATTAGATTAGTAATTGTAGCTAGGTGCCCCCCAATTAGTGTACGTTGTATGCTAACGGCTTTGATACAATGAAGTTCTTTTGTTAAGAACATAATTGGTGTTGAGGAGTATTTTTGTCACAAGCAACCTTAACTAATGTCACCCCACAACCACTACCACTTTGTCCATATCTCATGATACCATATAGAAAAAATGACGTTTTGTGGAGTTTTACTTTAGCTCAGGGAAAATAAATGAGTGTGTAGCAATAGAACGCTATAAGAGCAACCTAATTGTAGTATTTGAAAGTAGAAAGTTATGGAATATAAACTCTTTCCCAAGGAGTGAAGTGCATTAACACACCCAAAACAGGTATGCAGTTACTTCCTACTTATAGAGGGTGAATATCTTTTCACAATAACTCCAACAGCTTTAAAGCTAATACCTTGTAATTGCTCAAGCAACAAGATATATAAATGGAAAATACTTGGACTGTGGGGCATGGAAATCGTGGCTATCTAAGTTAGTTTCTCCCCTTGTCGCAATTTCTAGCAAATTTTATAAATTGTGGCACTTAAAGAACCCGGCTTAACATCAAGACATGGCTATAGAAAATTGACTGTCCTGTCAAAAATACACCAGCTAAAAATCTGTGCTTTGCAGGAAATACTGCTTAGTAATAGGGCTACAACATATCTAAGTTTCAGTTTTTTTTCTTGAATGTAACGAACAAAACAAGTCTTTCAATTTTAAAATGTCAACTTTTGCCCTTTTTCTGAAACGGTAAACTTGAACGTAGATGAAAATTCATATCATTACAACTCATCTTCTCGTAATCTCTACAAAACAGTATTTAAAATGTTCGGGGTGAGAGGGGGAATATACCAGCACTTATTAGTCTCCCATCTATCCGTTCATTGCTAGCAAAATTGGGTTTTACCGTTCTTTTGTGCTTGATACCCTGCGGCTTGGCACTTACGTACCATTTTCAATGAAAAAAGGCCTTTAAAATACACATAAATTATCCTGTGAAAGTGAAATACCGTGGAAATATACAATATATTTTGCTAGACTCGCCTAAACTGTGCCATGGAAAAAAACTATAATTATTTTCTGCAAGATATTGTGGAGAGACAAAAATGTTAGTGAAGTGCCACACTTTTCATCTAGAGAAGAGAGAAAAAGAGAGAGAGAGAAAAAAGATAAACAAAGCCACAAGGATAGTCTGCAAAAGAGTCAGGAGACCCCATACAAGGCAGACCACCTGAAAAAACCCCGCCCAAGAACCGTTATAATTTAAGAGATAAAAATTTAAATAATAGATATTATTACATTATAAATAAACATAAATAAAAAACACAGTCATATTGTAAACACAAATAATAATATATAACGAAAATAAAAACAAAAATGCCTTGGCCTTGTGGCAGTATTCTGTTTCCGGAATACAATCACTACACTTCCGGTATTAAAACTGACCAATCACAACAAGCGACACTATCACTTCCGCTGTCAATCAACTTGTAGTATTTCTGACTTCCGTAGCCCCCAACTTGGCAGAGACAGCGCGAAAGCGGGTAGTTTAAAACAACGCCAAAAGATCGCATACCTTCTGGGTGTTTGGGCTAAATGAGATTAGATATATTTAACCTAATCCTTCTTCTTCTCACAGAGCAATTTTCGGCAAATTACGATGTAAAGTTTCCCTCGAAGTAATGCGAAATTCCAAACGCTGTGATTTAAGTTTCATCCCTTGTCCCTTGTAATCTCGGTTCCAGATCTCGCACTAACAGACCGCGCAATTTACCGCGCGCGGGTATGGCGGCCACAAAACACACAACACGCGTGATAAAGGTAATTTGATCTTTTACTCATATTCTAAACGGATGTGAGGGCTCCCTGTGCAAAGAGTGAGGTCCGTAAAGCAATTCGACACTCTCTCACACTACAGTTTGTTTGCTGTTGAGGAAGCCGAGATACGAGGGCAAACAAGCCAGTTGTCATTCACGATCGACAAAAGTATTAGGAAAAAACAAAAAAAACCCCAGAATATTCAAAGATTTTTCAATGCAACAGCATATGCTGATTTATCCGACATATAATTACTGTATTTTTATTTAATCAGGGTCTTTCTTTAAACTGTACTGTATTATAAAAAAATGATTCATTGTTACGAACTTTACGCTTCCCCGGTTATTTCGAAACTCCGCTAGTTCGAACTTTTTTCATTTCCCTTGGGACTTCGAAATAACGGGTTCAATTTGTACATGCAGCCTGATTAGTCTTGAGTAGGTAATACGATCTCCGGCGGTCCACTTAAATGATATAGATTTTATTCACGGCTTTATCACACGACATATGAAGCAAAAGGCCTTCCAAGAGGCTGAATATGTAAAGTGACTTACGTGATCTTCTTTTTTAAGGGAAACAATATATTCGAGGGGCTGTCCCCAGATGATTATCGTTCTACTATCAAGATATTGGAGCACGCTATCTTGTCTACAGACCTTGCTCTCTATTTTCAGTAAGTTCTTTGTCCTATTCGAAAAATCCATTCATTCTATTAAGTTAAAGAGATTATTTCACTGATCGGGGCATATGGTAGCTGCAACCCTATATGATTCCGTTGTTTTGAAACAATCATATATTGGTGACTGTTTCCTTTGAAATTTCGCAGTCATTGTGCCAAAGCGTTCTTTTCATAAGTGCAGTGCGTTCAAAATGCTGCCGGGAAGCTTGGTTACAGGACTCAACAGTGTGCTAACACCGGTTTTAATGACTCCTTACTGGATGCCTGTTTAGATTTTTTTTATATTTTACGGATCGCTAACTGGAAAGGTGCAGTTTCTTGGATAGGCGAAAATACCATATTTGGCAAATGTGTTTCTCCCAGCAACTGATCGCGCTGTTTGTGACCTTGACAAGGGATTTGTGTTCATTGCAATTGTTCATTGAATTGCGCGCTCCACGACATTTCGCTCGAAAAGTCCAAAGAGCACTTGGTTACTCTTCTTGTTTTTGTATGTTCTTCTCTCATATTTTATAACCTCTACCGTGCTTGTGGACTCGGGACAAACTATTTCCTTTATTTTACAGGAAAAGAGGCATGTTTGAGAAAATTGTCCATTCTAATACAGTCAACTGGAGCCTCGGCTCTAACCGAGAGCTGTTGAGAGCAATGATGATGACAGCGTGTGACGTGGCGGCAATCACTAAGCCATGGGAAATTCAACATAAGGTTTGTAATATGTACTGTTAGGCAATAATCCTTTTCAGATTCTGTTAAGTTGCCCATTTGAAGCAGAATTTGGAATAAAACTGTGTATACTGTTCATCTCTGTTGTGACGATTTGCCATGCTGCCTTAATTGTTAGCTGCTTAGGTGCTGTGTAAATGAGAGTTTCAATTTCAACTCTCAGTATGATACTGTGATTTAAACTCTTGCTAGGGACACATTCCCGCACCACGGAGATGGTATTTGTGGTTTCTATTATAAGCGGGACTAAGCATATTTCTTCTCTCTATAGTGTGCTTGCTCTTTACAAGGGGTTCAGTAATGCTCAGTAAAGAATTTTATATAACAATATCACTGAGCCGATGTTATTTATGCCCAGCCACTGGTATTGTACTTGAAGCTTACTGATTGGCACATTTCTTACATGTTATGAGCCAACAACATCCTTTTTGACTTAACATGCCAAAGAGTCATGCACATACAATTTATTAGGTTTTTCCTGAACCTCGTTTCCAGGGTCTCTCATCTTACCGCTCCTGCATGCGGTAAGATGAGAGACTCTGAGAACGAGGTTGGTTTTGCTCTCACAGTTGTGGCGATGATTGATGGAGAAAGTGATTGTGTGACTGAGTATTTCACATTAATCAAATTCCAATTAATCAATCAATCAATCAATCAATCAATCAATCAATCAATCAACCAACCAACCAACCAACCAACCAACCAATCGATCGATCGATCAATCAATCAATCAATCAATCAAACAAACATTATTTAGAGAGGGTTTACACTGGTTTATGAGAACAACTAATAAATCGGTGACCATCGATTAAGAATTCTAAAAGACTTATAATTATAAATAGGCTATTATCAGGATTATTAGGCTATCAAGAACCAATCAAATTT
>JAHPZR010049347.1:0-5000 GCA_019787425.1 Platygyra sinensis | reverse complement strand
TGGTAAGTGTGACAATCAGTAGTCTGAATTGTGGGTGTCATCTTGATGGAGGATGGGCTGGAGTGTCTGGTCATGATCAGGTCAAGCTGGTGTCAGTGCTTTGATCGAGAGTGTCTCCAGTAGACTGTGTTAGAAAACTATCTATCTATCTATCTATCTATCTATCTATCTATCTATCTATCTATCTATCTATCTATCTATCTATCTATCTAGAGCTTAGTGTTGAAGAACGACTTGCTGACACAGAGACCGCGGTGAGAGCAGCCCTGCAAAAGGCGTTGGTCACTCTCGTTCATCTTTCTTATGCCGAAATGGCCCAAGCAGGTGGGCCATGAACTGCGATCAACACCAACACTGGTGCAAACGAGAGAGAACGTTGTGAGAGTCGTTTGACTGTTTATAGTTCGGCGCTGTAATGGCGCGTAATCTCGTGTTTCTTTTAATTTCGGCGTACAATTTTAACTTGAAAATGAGTCAGTTTATGTCGAATTTACTCCTTTGATCGTTGGTGTATTTAAGAGATTTTCTGTGGAATACACTTGATGAATTTCCTCGTCTTTTTCAGTGTTGTTCAGTTTACGGTATAAAAGCCTAAGATCAAGTAATTCGCAACGACTTAAGGAATTTTTTTTGTTGCACAACTTCAAACTTTGCACTCAATTTCACTCCGGCAAAATAACTTTGTAGAACTTTTAAAGTGGTGAACTAAATGCGATAGACATTTATTTGTAAGACATGTATCTGTTCTTTAATACTTGTTTTTATGTCTATATCATGATCTGTGTTAGTATATTCTATATACAAGGCTAAAAGGTTAAGAAATGGTTAAAAATCAAAATGTTTGAACCAAACGTTTTCGGCTGTTTGCCATCATCAGGGTTAAAAAGATGACCGTCCGCACGTACATATATATCTTGTCTTTCCCGATGGGAAACGTTTAGAGACATAAGAAATAACTTGTTTGTTCAAACTGGGGAGGAGTTGTTGGATCATTAACCCCTCGACGATCCTACGCTTGTGGAATGTTTGAGCTGAGGAAAGAACACGCCAAATGAAAGAATGTGATGGGTTTTCCCGCAGGTGTTTAGCAGGTTCAGAGGTGTGAGCAGGATTTGAATGCTCCGATCCGCAATTCGTCCTGCTAGGTTTCTCACAGTCTCGCCAATGTAATAAACGCCCCAAGAACAATCACATATGTAAACAACTTTGGATCTGTGAGTGTTTCTGTCTTTGTTGGTAAAGAGGCTTTTGATTTGCCTTGTTTGCCACAGGATTACAAAGATGAAATTGAAATTAGTGAACTTGTTGAGTTTTGCAATAAACGTCTCACTGAGGTTTTCGTTTTTACCGCAAAAAGGGAGCTTGATGAAAACTTTCTTTCGTTCTTCGCCGGAAGAGAAATGTCATCTTGTGACGAGTCGTTTAGAAAGTTGTTGATGGTATGCGAAATAACTGAAACGCTTCGGATAACCTGCATTGATGAAAGAAGTTTCTAGAGTTTTTATGTCCTAGTCAAAATCGGTAGAGATGCGTTTGGCTGTATGGAGTGCGCCAGTGATGCAATTCCTTTTCCACTTGGTAGGGACCTCAGATTTCCAATGTGTTGGTGGTTTCCCCGGCTTCTTGAAGACGCTGCAATTGAACTTGTTGGTATAACTAAAGACAGTATCAAGGAAGTGGTCTGGGTTTTCCTCGACAGTGAAAACAATGTTAGGGTGGTAGCGATGCAGCCGTTCAAATAGAGCATCAGGCTCGTCCTTTTTCTTCTTAGAGAAACATTGTTGTTGAGAAACATTGTGATTGTGTCGAAAACAAGCCTTCTTGTAAGGGAATTTACCACAGGGAAAAAGTATTAGTATAGAAAAAAGTGTGACCTCAGGCTTGTTGTTGGTAAGGTAGGTAAAGTCTGCATTCGAGCCAAGTGACCCATCAGGCCGGAGCTTTTCCCCGTTACTGTAGCTTGAAGCGACTGGAAGTCCATCGCTGGGTTATCCCAGCATTTAATTCGCCGGTATCCATTTATACACCTGGGTGGAGAGAGGCACCGTGAGAGTAAAGTGTCTTTTCCAAGAACACAACACAATGACCCGGCCAGGGCTCGATCCCGGAGCGCTCGTTCCGAAGTTGAGCGCACTAACCATGAGGCCACCGCGCCTCCCTAGGCTTGTTGTTGATAAGATATTAATTGATACCAGTAGTACTGCTAATGCTTTCAACAGCTATTTTACTTCTATTGGATCAACACTTGCCAGTAAAATGAGCTACAATCTCTGTCGCGACAAATCATGTAAGGTATTTTCATGCCAATTACAGTGCAGTAATTTTTATATATGGTCCTACACGAGGAGGTAAAAAAGGAGATAAATGATCTTAATTCAAACAAAGCAAATGGTCCAAACAGTATGAATGAAAGCCAAAAAGCAAAATGAACAATCTTACAAGAAAAAGATCCGTGATACCAGTAAGGCTACCGGAGTTGGGTTTCCAGATAATGCACCTTTAACTTAAATTGTTAGTATCCGCTGACCATTGGTAAGGCTTGCGCACTTCGTGCTAACTCAGTGTTAGTGGCAAATGTGAGGATTTTACCTGAACTTATAGAAAAAATGGACACTGTGTGAGTGTTGAATGTTCTTTGACATCATCTGCATGATTACATGTTTTTTTTTCTTGTAGTTATTTTATGATTTGGAGCCTTGTCTGAAGCCCTTCTATGACGGATGTATCGATAATAAAAACAACTGGCAGTCGTTGGCGGACAAATATAACGAAGAAGGTGCGGTCATGGCCAGTACACAGGAAAAAATAACGGATTCCTATTTTTGGATATTTTAGGGTATTTGAAAAATACCCACAAAAATCCCAAATTTGGAAGAGTGAGACAAGTCCCAATCAGGGAACTTAGTTGAGAATTCCCTGGTTGGTCCTTGTCTCACTTTGCCAAATTTAGGATTTTTTATGGGTATTCTTTAAATACCCTAAAACATCCAAAAATGGGAATCCGTTAGTTTTTCCTGTGGTCCTGTATTTAGTTTTGATACGCTCCAGCGGCATACCGTGAAAGTTTGATCCAGTCATAGTTAATATTTTGGCAAGACACAAACGAACCAAAATGCATGCCCATGGCGAGACCAAACGAGTGTACATTCAGTTAGGCTAGTTTGATTGCACCATCAGTCTTTTGGCTCGACTACGTTTCGCAATTGCTCGACTAAACTCACCCGATATGCCGCTAAAGCAAACCGAAAAACTACGGTTAGGCTTAAAAATTCAGGTCCGATTATGTCAGTCACTTGACGAGTTAGGATTTCAAGAAAGTACACGATGCTTCTGAGGAGGCACAAAACAGCAAATTACCTCTGAGTTCTAAGTGTTGGAAAATAAACCAATAATTTCCCTTTGCTTTCTATCAAGACTCTCTTTCTCTCAAGACTTGCTCTCTGTTAAGGATTGCTTTCTATCAGGGTTTGCTTTCTATCAAGACTTGCTTTCTATTACGGCTTGTTTTCTATCAAGGCTTGCTTTCTATCACAACTTTAAGGGGGGAGAAACTTAACTACAAGTCTGTTGCTAAGGAAATCTCAAAACCTTATTTTTTGGCTCCTGAAGTCCAGTGGGCATTAAAGTTTACCGTGTTTATTTGATTCACGTTTCCTATAATTTTCGAATTATTGTACATTTCCTCAAACGCATACTACAAGTTGTAGATAATGCCGTGTTTTGGCAAACGTATTGTTATACTTCGAAACGATCCACTCAGTCCGAGTTTTTAGACGTTTTCTATTGTGGTCACGTGACATACCAAATATGGGCGTGGTTCGAAATATTTAAAGGAAACGTGAATCGTACAAACACGGTAAACTTCGATGCCCACTGAAATTCAGGAGCCAAAAAAAGGAGGTTTTGAGATTTCCTTAGCAACAAACTTGTAGTTAAGTTTCTCCCCCCTTAATCATGGACAAAAGCAGTTGAGACACTCCCCGAATTCGAAAAGACCTGTTTTGTTAAACGCGTGAGTTTTTCAATCTCTAATTTTGACTTGTCAAACCCCTCTCCCCTTTTCAATGTTGTAACCAGGTGAAAGTGTCCACCGAGCGTATTGCAACATTGGGAGTTTAGCAATGAGACGGCGACGGGGGCACGAAGGCTTGCAAAAAAATTATTTATATTTTAGTTAGAAATGATCGACAGCTGTTTAAATCTGTTCAGTAGGTCTGTCGGTCTAAAAACTAGCTCAGGCTCAACATGCACCGACAGCATTTAATTCGAAAAGGAGATACGAAAAAATTAGCCATTGCGGTTCGCGCTGTCCAAACTACGTAGCACTTGGTCATTTCACGTCGTTAATTTGTAGAGGACGGCACAAGAAATGTACAAGATTTCTAAAACGCACGTGCACAGCTATTGCTTTGCTCATTAAACCTTGTTGTTTGTGAAGCTCTCTGTTGCCGTAGCCGTCGTGGTTTGCTAAAGACTGCCTATTGAAAAGAGGGAGAGGGGGGATTGGCTACCGATAAAAAAGTTGCTTTTTGAAATTACGGAAGGCATACCGACGGAAAGAGTTTGTTTTGCTTAACTTGTGTTAAAACTTGCTGTCTATTAAGGCTTGCTTTCTATCAAGACTTGCTTTCTATTAAGGCTTGCTTTCTATTAAGACTTGCTTTCTATTAAGGCTTGCTTTCTATCAAGACTTGCTTTCTATTAAGGCTTGCTTTCTATCAAGACTTGCTTTCTATCAAGGCTTGCTTTCTATCAAGACTTGCTTTCTATTAAGGCTTGCTTTCTATTAAGGCTTGCTTTCTATTAAGGCTTGCTTTCTATCAAGACTTCAATGGGCGACAAAAGTAGTTGAGACACTTTAAGGAAAAGACGATTTTCGATTCTTAAACATTTGTTCTATTTTATTTGCATCTAGCGTTAAATCTCTGATACCCCCGGCCCCCCAATTCAATGTTGTGTAGGCGTTGTGGTCTGTGCAATCGAAGAAATAGAAAAATCAA
>JAHPZR010049346.1:0-20325 GCA_019787425.1 Platygyra sinensis | reverse complement strand
TTAAGAGGGAATGTCCACTAGGACCGAGCCAGTCGTGGCACATGATGAAAAATCAAAATTTTTCATATTCTTCCCAGAGATAGCCTATGGTAAGCCTAGAAACGTGGTGTGATTTTTTTCTTGAAATATTTTTTTAAACCCGCTAAAAAATCAAAAATCCGTTGCGGTCCCACGTCTGGTCAAAAACACGCAAAATTCAGTGACTAATACCTTATCATAAACTTCGCTCTGTTTAATCCCCATCAAAATAACACTCCAGTTTGAGCCTGGAAATTTATTTTTGAGGAGTTTACAAGTCTTTTGAGGCCAATTATACTTCTGTGGGTTAATTTTCAAGGCGACGACGAGCCGCTTAAAATCACTAAAATTCACTTCCTAAAAATTCTTAATTATGCACACTTTTTCAATCGGCAAATTCGCTACCCGGTAAAACACCAAAACACCTAAGATTTTGACGTTTCGAAAGACGAAATGTCAGTGTAAAACCTGGTATAAAAATTATTTTCGGGCTTTACATCAGCGTTGAGTACTAACGCTCTCAAAATCGTGATAATCACAACACTAACCTGCTAGAAAACGAAAACAATAGGCAAGTGCCTGTGACCAGATAATCAAAAGGAACCTGAAAATGTCTTCTTGAATTTGATTTCCTCGGTATTCGGACTTAACTATGGTAGAAAAGTCATGTTTAGCTCACCTTCTGTAATTACATTCAAATATTAGTGCTGGCGAATTCAGAATCCTACACGATAACAATTGCGATGAGTGGAGTTCGACAAAGTACATCCTCCTCACTGACATTCAATCAATGCCTCCAAGATAATCCACCTCATTCCTAACCTCATTGCTAGCCCTTGTTCTTAAACAACAATCCATAAAAGTAGTGAAGCCTGCAACCCTCAGTCCCTTGCTTGCTAAAACGAAATACTCACGTGCTGTTCCAATCCTCGCGCATGTTGCATGCTGAAATGGTAATAATAGCGTCCGAATTGTCTGTCACGCAATAGTCACTTGATCTGAAATGATTTTTGTCACGCATTGCCAAAAATGGTTAAAAGAATAATATAAAATAGAAAGATTCAATGAGACGTTTAAAGCAAAAAAAAAAATTAAAGCCAAAAGGGTCCAAACGTGACCCGTAAAATATGGTGCGAAAATTTCCCGGCAGAGAAACGGTGCATTTATGTGTTCTGGGCTCGGAAGGGGCAGGGGTTGGGATTACTCCGCTATATGGGCTATCAGAGGGTATAGCTTTTGTGCTGTTTATGCTTGAAAAAGGTGTAAATTTTATACACATTGGATTGAAATAGGGTGTGTTTTTCACCCTGGCTTGGCATTGGGCATTTTGTTTACAATCATGGGTCAATCAGTTTAAGACCTGGGTCAGGAATTTAAAGTAGAAATATGGTTCGACAGGTATATTTTGTTTTACCAAGCTGAACTTTCACCCTGATTATAAAACTCGGCGTCCTGCCTTGCTGTAACATATTATTTTGACCACGTGGCATGTCACGTGATTATTTTGTTAAAATGTGGTAAATCGGCGAATTGGTGGCGAATTTTCCGTCTATTGATCAATAAATGAGCGTTTTTGATGCAAATTGAAATTATCTACCTTGCTACGTCAGGAATGATCTTCCTTGGTTTGATTTTAGAAGATATAAATGATCAAAAGTCGAATTTTGCTGGAAAAGACGACCTTTTACCCTATAAATTTTTTTTTCTGTGAAAAGAGGGACGGTCATTCCAAACGCGAGAGGATGGAAATAATTGACCTGGATCTAAACCGCGTTTTTGCAGGATGATATTACTAAAAACCGCCTCCAATTTCTCAAAAAATGGCTTTTTTACGCTTAACGTCACGTGGCAAGTCACGTGACCCCTCAGAAGTACTAATGCTACTTTAAGATGTTCAGGACGTTGCCAAAATTGTAAAACCGGACGTGCTCATTAGAATTCGACAAAAAAGGTTACAGGAGTCATTCTTGAGATACAAACCCATAAATCTAAGATGAAGGGTGTTTGAAATGGGTTATTCTCTTGTAATAGTAATCGTTTACGTCACAAACTTTCACACCAATGTTTGGACATTTGTTTGATACAATTATTGTTATCATCGATGGGAGGCGGGTGGTCACATGCCGGATCGAGCGGTCCGGGTTTGAGCCCTGGCCTGGGGCCGCATTGCGTTGTGTTCTTGGGCAGGTCATTTTACTCTCACAGTGCCTCTCTCCACCCAGGTGTATAATTGGGTACCGGCAGACTTAATGCTGGGGGTAACCCTGCGATGGCCTGGCATCCAATCCAGAAGGGAGTAGAAATACCCCCAGTCGCTTCATGCTACAGAAACCGGGATAAACTCCGACCTGATAAGCCACTAGGTTCGTATTCAGACTGAACTCTACTTTACAACTAGATACTAATCTTTATCCATCAAAAGAGAAATTCTGGAAAAAAAGTGCAAAACTTTATGAGGTGCTGCGTACATAAGTACAATGCGAAAACAAACCATGCCTCTGTGGGATTCATAGAAATAAAATATTCTGAAAAAGCTGAAAGACTAAATTCACGTTATGAGATGCTTCTTCTTCTAAATATAATTTTTTGCAATGGAACGACGTAAGTGGATAAACATTTTTTGGTTTTTTGTACACTCAGTACGTGACAATTTGATCAGTTTTATCACTTCTCGCGTGGCGCGTGACACAAAGCACGTAATCGATCGGCTTTACACCGCTAGGTTAAAACAATAAAAGGCTATGTTCTGAGAGAAATGCATGAGTAGTTTTAGGGTATGGATTACATCACATCAGTCTTTTTTTTTTCTGTTTGAAATCATTGCATGAAAGGGCTTTTTTGAAGAACTCCGACAACGGAAGACCACAAAATAACGTAAAAGAGAATGGCTGTGTGGTAATGAATCAACAAACAATTTCTTGCACAAAGTGTGATATGCATTGAAAAACTAACGACTGCAATGAAAAATGAACTTGTTTAAAACGAATAAGCACCAGTTTTAAGGAAAAGAAAACAAACGGCGGTTACAAACATCCATAGACAACGCACGGTCTAATAAAAATTGGCTGGTTTACTTGACGTTTCGTATGCTACAACATACATCTTCAGAAGTGAACGGTTATAACTGTTACAAACATTTAAAATGCAAAAAATAAAAAATTGATACCACCGAAAGTACCGGTAGTATCAATTTTGTCATTGTTTTTTTTATTTCATCTCCAGTTCCCCTCTTTATTTTTTGTATTTTAAATGTTTGCAACAGTTATAACCGGCCACTTCTGAAGATGTATGTTGTAGCATACGAAACGTCAAGTAAACCAGACAATTTTTATTAGACCATGCGTTGTCTATGGATAATGTTTGTAATCGCCGTTTGTTTTCTTTTCCTTGTAAAGTTGAAATGGCCGAAGAACAAGAATATTTATGATAGCACCAGTATTGTTTTCTTTGTTAAAATCATTGAAGAGGAAACTTCTGTGCACATAATGTTGCAGATGGGAGAAAAATTGAACATTACTGCAGCTGTGTAGGCGCTATTCCATGGTCACAGTTTGACTATGATTGAATTGCGCAATATCTTTTCGTTAGACAGCCCCGCTAAACAAGTTCTTTTCTCTCGACAACCATTCAATTTGAGCGGTTTTCGTGCGATTTCTGGCCCTGCGATATTTTACGGTTCACGTTCGGATTCTTTAAAGTTTTCCGTATCGCTTACCGCTTGAAGGGTCGTAGAGGTATGTTCTCATAGCTTTCAAATAAAAATTGTTTGCTTTGAACGTCTTACTAAATTTTTGGCAATGCGTGACAAAATCCCACCAATTGACCATTACGTGACATAGAAATGAAGTCGACATCAAACGCCATATTTACATTTCGACGGGAACAGAACATAAGCTTTTCTCTTTACAAGCAAGGGACTGACGCTAGAAGGCCTCACTACTTTTATGGATTGCTGTTTTAGAACAAGGGACAGAGATGTGCTGGATTTTCTCGGATTCATTGGTTGAATGTCAACGAGAAAATGATATACTTCCCCGAAAACTACGCGCCGCAATGACTATCGTGCGTGTAGGATTCTGAATATGCCAATACTTAACATTTGAATGTGATGTCTCACAGGAGGTAAGCTTAAACATGACATTTCTGCCATAGTTTAATTTAAGTCCGAATACCGAGGAAATCAAATACAAGAAGACATTTTCAGGTTCCTTTTGATTATCGAATCCCAGACACTTGCCTATTGTTTTCGTTTCTAGCAGGTTTAGTGTTGTGATTATCACGATTTTGAGAGCGTTAGTACTCACCGCTGATGTAAAGCCCGAAAATAATTTTTATACCAGGTTTTACACTGACATTTTGTCTTTCCAAACGTCAAAATCTTAGGTGTTTTGGTGTTTTACCGGGTAGCGAATTTGCCGATTGAAAAAGTGTGCATAATTAAGAATTTTTAGGAAGTGAATTTTAGTGATTTTAAGCAGCTCTTCGTGACCTTGAAAATTAACCCACAGAAGTATAATTGGCCTCAAAAGACTTGTAACTCCTCAAAATAAGTTTCCAGGCTGAAATTGGAGAGGTATTTTGATCTGGATTAAACAGTGCGAAGTTTAGTCACTGAATTTTGCGTGTTTTTGACCAGACGTGGGACCGCAACGGATTTTTGATTTTTTAGCGGGTTTAAAAATATATTTCAAGAAAAAAAATCACACCACATTTCTAGGCTTACCATAGGCTATCTCTGGGAAGAATATGAAAAATTTTGATTCTTCATCATGTGCCAGATATTTTGATATGGCTCGGTCCTAGTGGACATTCCCTCTTAATTTGCTTTCGCGTGTAAATGAGAACAAATACTTGTCGATATACTTTTTGTTGAGAGACATCGTATTCAGCTATCAGAAGCAGGTTATATCTAGACTTGAGTACCATTTGATTGCAAAAGCACACATGTTTAACCCTTTGTTCACTTAGGTAATATTCCAAATTTAGCCGGGAATAATAGTACACCAAATTCCTTGAATTTATGTTGTTGTAAAATGTTTTTAAATCAACTTGGGATATTCTTGGAATAGTCTTTGAGTCCAGACTGAAAAACCCCTATTTGACTTAAAACATCACTGATAGTAAACAAAAAGGACTGCTGCGTGATGCAGTATAGGCTTTTGAAGCCCTTGTACAAATACTTCGCTGTACTGATAAGCAAATGGTTTGTTTGAACTTATAATATAAGATTAAAACAGTTTAATATTAACGCCAAATTAACTTTTGTTACTACGTACCGAATAAGTTTTCGCGCTTCGAACGCCAGACATTTGTGACCATTCGTGACAATATGTCGATTTCATACCAAGAAGAAACAGAAAGTCATTTTATATGAAATTTAGTGATATACCGAGTGGCAACAAATCGATAAAAAAGATATCCCAAATTTGTTGATGTCAGTTTTATCCACACATGGGAAGGTATCGCTTCTGATAACATCTTTTCAACACTCGAAGTTAAGTTTCGTATCTCCGCGCGGCACAGTAAGATCATCTATATCTTATACTACAGGGCCTTCCAATTATTGATTTAAGACAATACATCCCTAAAAGAGATATTCGCAGAATTTATGCTTAAAAGTTGCGTTAGAGAAATTATACATAGCGGTGCAATCGCGTTTCAAATTTGGATAAATTATGTTGCTTTAACGGCTCCCAAAAACTCATCTTAATAACTCGTCTGAGTGTGACGTGTTCAATATAAAACTAATCTAACTTAAAAACCTCTAGCCTTCATTAATTGTGTTGTGTAGGACAAAGCTTTCTCTAACGGTTTTGGTGTGAGCTTTTTCAGTTCCTAAATTCGTTGAAACACTGGGCCCAAAGTAAATTTCACGACTACTGTTTGACTGCAAATGCGAGAGGAACGTTATAAAATTCATTAACAGGTATTGATTTGCTTGTGAGTGTATCGGCTTCAACGATAAATGCATAGAACTCAGGTGTACCAAAAATGATCAGACACAAATATATAAGACTATTTGAAGGTACTGAAACTGTTTTCTGTGGCCTGTCGCTACGGATTGCATGGATGGAAATGGATTGAAACTTGAAAAAATTGGCCAATTTTTGCGAGTTTGGATGCTCAGTACGTATTTCAAAAATCCTCAAGAAATTTGTTATGGTTAGCCCTCTCTGATAAATTCATTGGATATCTTCGTCGTAGCTTTACAGAAGCATTTTGTTTATGATTTATGTTGAAATTTGGATATGTTTATGTTTAAATTTGGATGTTGATTTAACGGCTCCCGAAAACTCATCTTAATAATGTTATGAAAGACATATTTGAAGGTACAGAAACTGTTTCCTGTCGCCTGTTCCTACGGATAGCATGAATGGAAATGGATTGAAACTTGCAAAAATTGGCCAATTTTTTTTGGAGTTCTGATGCTACGTGTTCCAAAAATCCTCCAGAAGTTAATTTTTGTTAGCCCTCTCTGATAAGTTTATTTGATATCTTCGCCCTAGCTTTACAGAAGTATTTTTTTTTTGATGATTAAAGCCTCAAAAAGTAATGATTTTAGAACAGAATTGATCTAAAACAGCAAAATCCTCGTGGCACTGCTCCTTTAAGTTTTTGAGTAGTATTATCTTCAAAAACTATTCCTACCGTAGAGAAATGCAGGTAGTTATGCGCTGTTTGTCTAGTGTGGGCGGTAGTTCTGTTCAGTTTCCCGGCAAATAAAGCTGTAAACTGAAAGTGCTCATAAAATGGTTTTAATTACGAAAGAAAGATGACAAGAACCGCAAATATAGGGGACCTGGCATAACTATCCGCAAAAACAAATAAATTTTAGGAGTCTCTCAGAATATACACAAGGATAATGTTGCTAACGTTTATATCTAAATTACATATAAAATCAATCCTTTTAGGCCTGTCAATAATTACATTACAAAGAGAATAAACAATACGAGCAAGCGAATTATTTGAGTGCTATTTCAAAAATCAGTGCGAAGGTCTCATCAGGTTTCCAAACGCTAAAAAACAATAGAACCACGAGGCCTGCGGCCTCGTGGTTTCAAACTTTTCTCGCGTTTGGAAACCTGAGGAAAACCTCGCACTCGTTTTTGAAATAGTACTTCAAACACGGATGCAAATTTTCTTAAAGCAAGAAAAACACCTAAAATGGCACCGACGTTAGAAATTTCCAGTTCTATGGCATATTAATTTACTATCTAACAGTGTCATCACGGAATAGCGCTGGCTACACACTTTTCCTCTTGTTCGTTAGTTTTAGGAGGGCTAACTTCGGACTCTGCCATAAGCTTTGCGAAGCAAAGTGTTCGCTCAGAACTGACAAACAGCTAGGTAACAACGTGACATTGAGTAATATTCAAAATTAGTCACTGACAGAGCAGCAATTAGGAGTTAGAAAGTTTGCGATATGACATAATTTGGTAAACAAAAAGAACAATTAAAAGCTGCCGACAAACTTAACTGCAAATATCTCTAGGCATTTATGATAATACTAATTTAGAAAAATACTGCAAAAACACTTTTTAAAATATTAACTTTTATTTTAAACAAAAGAAGACACGTATAACGTATTTTGTAGTAGGGAATCCAATGGGGAGTCTTTACCAGAACTTTAAAGTAATTATTTTGCTGATATATGTTCTCTTTATAATGTAATAATTAAAAGGCATAGAAGAAGAGTTTTGTTATATAATTTAGCAATAAAAAGTTGCGAAAATATATCAAGAACCTTAAAAACGTCTGGTGCATTGTTTAAAATAGTTATAATTTGGATTTCACTCGATCTGGTTCTAGATTAATTATAGCGATACACGCACGAGCCAAGTACGATCTGTTTACGATGTCAAGACTTTCCTCTCGCTTTTGCAGTTGAGCAGGAGTCGAGAAAGCACTTTGGACCTGGGATTTCAACGAAAGTCGGAACAGAAGATACATGAATAAAAAACGTCCAAGGTACGTTAAACAAGCATGGGGCGCTGGTTGTTTTTTCATAGACAGCACAATGAAGGCAAGAGGTTTTTAAGTTACATTGAACGCATACCACGAAATAACTAAGATGGCTTTTGAGAGCAGTTAAATTGGCATAGTTTATCACAATTTGAAATTCGATTACCTTGCTTTGTATTATTTCCCCTCAAAAGCCGTAGGGAATAAATAATTAAGTTTTGTCTTGTAAGTCTCGAGTAGTATGAAGGCAGGTCCTAGGCAAAAGGGTGCATTGCTCGTTAAAGCTAAGCGAAAATATAAAAGGTTTTGTAATGTTTCACATCGGTGTAGATTATGCCAGTCGGTCACCACTTGTGATTAATTGAAGCTTGAGCATCTCCTTTCACTTGTTTAGGAATCGAGTTCGACGGGGCTGTCGCTATCTTTGTTTGGCAAAAGCAAGTGGCAGACAACTACCCCAAATATGGTTAAACTGGCTTGAGAGCGAAACACACGAAACTACTGATTATTAGAAAACAGTCCTAAGAAAGCACGCGCGGTGATTGGTTGAAAATCGTGTTTGTATAACTCGATGGAGACACAGAACTAGCGCGCGCTTGTTGACGTAGTGATGGCGCGAGCAAAGAGAATTTACATTTCGATAATCAAAGTTAACAAGTTGTTTTCCTTTTTCTCGTCGTGGTGTTTTCTAAAAGAAATAGAAAACATGTACATCGTGTTTCTATCGAGTTATACAAACAGTCGTGAAAGTTTGGGAGAACTCGAAAAAGCTGTGGAAACACTCGTCTGCGGCTCGTGTTCCCACAGCATTTCTCGTTCTCCCAAACTTCCACTCGTGTTTGTATAACTCGATACAAACACGGTACATGTTTTCTATTTCTTAATTAGAAAACAGTCCTAAGAAAGCACGCGCGCTGATTGGTTAAAAATCGTGTTTGTATAACTCGATGGAGACACAGAACTAGCACGCGCTGTTGACGTAGTGATGGCGCGAGCAAAGAGAATTAACAATTTTATATTCAAAGTTAACAAGTTGTTTTCCTTTCTCTCGTCGTGGTGTTTTCTAAAAGAAATAGAAAACATGTACTTCGTGTTTCTATCGAGTTATACAAACACTCGTGAAAGTTTGGGAGAACTCGAAAAAGCTGTGGAAACACTCGCCTCCGGCTCGTGTTCCCACAGCATTTCTCGTTCTCCCAAACTTCCACTCGTGTTTGTATAACTCGATAGAAACACGCTACATGTTTTCTATTTCTTAAACAAAACATACACACAAACAAAAATAGACGGGATGTAACACCGTTTTGCATCCATACAAAAAAAATAAATATAGTCTACTAAAAATGTGATAAGGCGGTTAAACAAAATATTTTAGAGGTACAAAAAAATAATTCGACCAACATGCACAGATAAAAACTAAATGCAATATTTTGACCAGAACAGGCCTTCATATTCCGGAATTTTTTGTGCAATCATTCTGTGCAGCACATGCTTTAATAACGGATAACTTTAAAGCTATCTTAAGCCCAGGGTTTTGCAAATAAAATGATGATTTGAAAATTGTTAGATAAAACGTGCTCAAATCGTTTTTCAACGTATGTTTTGATGTTGGTCTACAAAATTTGGTAGTTGTTATCGCTCTAGATTGCTTACTTCATTTGTTCCGCGAAACTTCGAGTTTCGTCGGAAAGCTACATTTTGAGCGAATTTGGCTATTATCTATTTTCTCGAGAATAAATTGATATTCAGCCCAAACGAAGTATGCTGTGGATTGTTTCATATCTAGGTCTACTAAGTTGAGAAAGTGAGCGATATTGGTTTTTCGGCTGAAGCCGCCTTATGTTTGAACGCTAGTTCGTAACATTTGCTTTAAACCTAAATTTGTCTAATTGTCAGATATGGGGTGACAGAAGGCGAATTATCTTTTTTCTCTTTTTTCGTCCTGAAATAGTCCTTAGGTAGATATGAAATGTGACATACTTTTCTTGAGCTCGAAGCGGTTTACATTCGAGAAAATCAAGAAAAACTGTTTTCGACCTAACTGTCCCTAAAATGTCCGATCGCAAAGGCCGAAAATAAGAAAAAAAAACTTAAGAGGGAATGTCCACTAGGACCGAGCCAGTCGTGGCACATGATGAAAAATCAAAATTTTTCATATTCTTCCCAGAGATAGCCCATGGTAAGCCTAGAAACGTGGTGTGATTTTTTTCTTGAAATATTTTTTTAAACCCGCTAAAAAATCAAAAATCCGTTGCGGTCCCACGTCTAGTCAAAAACACGCAAAATTCAGTGACTAATACCTTATCACAAACTTCGCTCTGTTTAATCCCCATCAAAATAACACTCCAGTTTGAGCCTGGAAAGTCTTTTGAGGCCAATTAAACTTCTGTTGGTTAATTTTCAAGGCGACGACGAGCCGCTTAAAATCACTAAAATTCACTTCCTAAAAAATCTTAATTATGCACACTTTTTCAATCGGCAAATTCGCTACCCGGTAAAACACCAAAACACCTAAGATTTTGACGTTTCGAAAGACGAAATGTCAGTGTAAAACCTGGTATAAAAATTATTTTCGGGCTTTACATCAGCGGTGAGTACTAACGCTCTCAAAATCGTGATAATCACAACACTAACCTGCTAGAAAACGAAAACAATAGGCAAGTGCCTGTGACCAGATAATCAAAAGGAACCTGAAAATGTCTTCTGGAATTTGATTTTCTCGGTATTCGGACTTGACTATGGTAGAAAAGTCATGTCTAGCTCACCTTCCAGGGGCACCCAACGAGAATATAGTTCAAAACCACTTAAACGTAGCGTTGTTAAACGTGTTTTAGTATTTAAACGGTGAATGTGGGCATATTTTTATCCCCTATAAATTTTTCATCTGTTCGGATTTCCTAGCTGAAAGTCCAGTGATTCGAAAATTATAGGGATCAAACCTTACCTGTTCGAAAATTTGAGCCAGAAAAAAGGCTCCCGAAAATTCTAGGTGACCTTTTTAGGGTAAAAAATCCGTTGAAAATGGGCAATTTTACCATTTTTAGATGTTCGAAAATCCTAGGAGAGGCACCGGCAAGTAAGTAATTTTACAACAAATGTTCCGAAAATTCTAGATCTCAAATCGTCCCCTCGAACAGATATTTTTCCGAAAATTGTCGTTGGGTGCCCCTGACCTTCTGTAATTACATTCAAATATTAGTGCTGGCGAATTCAGAATCCTACACGATAACAATTGCGATGAGTGGAGTTCGACAAAGTACATCCTCCTCACTGACATTCAATCAATGCCTCCAAGATAATCCACCTCATTCCTAACCTCATTGCTAGCCCTTGTTCTTAAACAACAATCCATAAAAGTAGTGAAGCCTGCAACCCTCAGTCCCTTGCTTGCTAAAACGAAATACTCACGTGCTGTTCCAATCCTCGCGCATGTTGCATGCTGAAATGGTAATATTAGCGTCCGAATTGTCTGTCACGCAATAGTCACTTGATCTGAAATGATTTTTGTCACGCATTGCCAAAAATGGTTAAAAGAATAATATAAAATAGAAAGATTCAATGAGACGTTTAAAGCAAAAAAAAAAAATTAAAGCCAAAAGGGTCCAAACGTGACCCGTAAAATATGGTGCGAAAATTTCCCGGCAGAGAAACGGTGCATTTATGTGTTCTGGGCTCGGAAGGGGCAGGGGTTGGGATTACTCCGCTATATGGGCTATCAGAGGGTATAGCTTTTGTGCTGTTTATGCTTGAAAAAGGTGTAAATTTTATACACATTGGATTGAAAGAGGGTGTGTTTTTCACCCTGGCTTGGCATTGGGCATTTTGTTTACAATCATGGGTCAATCAGTTTAAGACCTGGGTCAGGAATTTAAAGTAGAAATATGGTTCGACAGGTATATTTTGTTTTACCAAGCTGAACTTTCACCCTGATTATAAAACTCGGCGTCCTGCCTTGCTGTAACATATTATTTTGACCACGTGGCATGTCACGTGATTATTTTGTTAAAATGTGGTAAATCGGCGAATTGGTGGCGAATTTTCCGTCTATTGATCAATAAATGAGCGTTTTTGATGCAAATTGAAATTATCTACCTTGCTACGTCAGGAATGATCTTCCTTGGTTTGATTTTAGAAGATATAAATGATCAAAAGTCGAATTTTGCTGGAAAAGACGACCTTTTACCCTATAAATTTTTTTTCTGTGAAAAGAGGGACGGTCATTCCAAACGCGAGAGGATGGAAATAATTGACCTGGATCTAAACCGCGTTTTTGCAGGATGATATTACTAAAAACCGCCTCCAATTTCTCAAAAAATGGCTTTTTTACGCTTAACGTCACGTGGCAAGTCACGTGACCCCTCAGAAGTACTAATGCTACTTTAAGATGCTCAGTACGTATTTCAAAAATCCTCAAGAAATTTGTTATGGTTAGCCCTCTCTGATAAATTCATTGGATATCTTCGTCGTAGCTTTACAGAAGCATTTTGTTTATGATTTATGTTGAAATTTGGATATGTTTATGTTTAAATTTGGATGTTGATTTAACGGCTCCCGAAAACTCATCTTAATGTTATGAAAGACGTATTTGAAGGTACAGAAACTGTTTCCTGTCGCCTGTTCCTACGGATAGCATAAATGGAAATGGATTGAAACTTGCAAAAATTGGCCAATTTTTTTTGGAGTTCTGATGCTACGTGTTCCAAAAATCCTCAAGAAGCTAATTTTTGTTAGCCCTCTCAGATAAGTTTATTTGATATCTTCGTCGTAGCTTTACAGAAGTATTTTTTTTTTTATGATTAAAGCCTCAAAAAGCAATGACTTTGGCACAGAATTGACCTAAAACAGCAAAATCCTCGTGGCTCTGCTCCTTTAAGTTTTTGAGTAGTGTTATCTTCAAAAACTATTCCTACCGTAGAGAAATGCAGGTAGTTATGCGCTGTTTGTCTAGTGTGGGCGGTAGTTTCTGTTCAGTTTCCCGGCAAATAAAGCTGTAAACTGAAAGTGCGCATAAAATGGTTTTAATTACGAAAGAAAGATGACAAGAACCGCAAATATAGGGGACCTGGCATAACTATCCGCAAAAACAAATAAATTTTAGGAGTCTCTCAGAATATACACAAGGATAATGTTGCTAACGTTTTATATCCAAATTACATATAAAAGGAATCCTTTTAGGCCTTTCAATAATTACATTACAAAGAGAATAAACAAATACGAGCAAGCGAATTATTTGAGTGCTATTTCAAAAATCAGTGCGAAGGTCTCATCAGGTTTCCAAACGCTCAAAAACAATAGAACCACGAGGCCTGCGGCCTCGTGGTTTCAAACTTTTCTCGCGTTTGGAAACCTGATGAGACCTTCGCACTGATTTTTGAAATAGCACTCAAATAATTCGCTTGCTCGTATTTGTTTATTCTCTTTGTAATGTAATTATTGAAAGGCCTAAAAGGATTCCTTTTATATGTAATTTGGATATAAAACGTTAGCAACATTATCCTTGTGTATATTCTGAGAGACTCCTAAAATTTATTTGTTTTTGCGGATAGTTATGCCAGGTCCCCTATATTTGCGGTTCTTGTCATCTTTCTTTCGTAATTAAAACCATTTTATGCGCACTTTCAGTTTACAGCTTTATTTGCCGGGAAACTGAACAGAAACTACCGCCCACACTAGACAAACAGCGCATAACTACCTGCATTTCTCTACGGTAGGAATAGTTTTTGAAGATAACACTACTCAAAAACTTAAAGGAGCAGAGCCACGAGGATTTTGCTGTTTTAGGTCAATTCTGTGCCAAAGTCATTGCTTTTTGAGGCTTTAATCATAAAAAAAAAAATACTTCTGTAAAGCTACGACGAAGATATCAAATAAACTTATCTGAGAGGGCTAACAAAAATTAGCTTCTTGAGGATTTTTGGAACACGTAGCATCAGAACTCCAAAAAAAATTGGCCAATTTTTGCAAGTTTCAATCCATTTCCATTTATGCTATCCGTAGGAACAGGCGACAGGAAACAGTTTCTGTACCTTCAAATACGTCTTTCATAACATTAAGATGAGTTTTCGGGAGCCGTTAAATCAACATCCAAATTTAAACATAAACATATCCAAATTTCAACATAAATCATAAACAAAATGCTTCTGTAAAGCTACGACGAAGATATCCAATGAATTTATCAGAGAGGGCTAACCATAACAAATTTCTTGAGGATTTTTGAAATACGTACTGAGCATCTTAAAGTAGCATTAGTACTTCTGAGGGGTCACGTGACTTGCCACGTGACGTTAAGCGTAAAAAAGCCATTTTTTGAGAAATTGGAGGCGGTTTTTAGTAATATCATCCTGCAAAAACGCGGTTTAGATCCAGGTCAATTATTTCCATCCTCTCGCGTTTGGAATGACCGTCCCTCTTTTCACAGAAAAAAAATTTATAGGGTAAAAGGTCGTCTTTTCCAGCAAAATTCGACTTTTGATCATTTATATCTTCTAAAATCAAACCAAGGAAGATCATTCCTGACGTAGCAAGGTAGATAATTTCAATTTGCATCAAAAACGCTCATTTATTGATCAATAGACGGAAAATTCGCCACCAATTCGCCGATTTACCACATTTTAACAAAATAATCACGTGACATGCCACGTGGTCAAAATAATATGTTACAGCAAGGCAGGACGCCGAGTTTTATAATCAGGGTGAAAGTTCAGCTTGGTAAAACAAAATATACCTGTCGAACCATATTTCTACTTTAAATTCCTGACCCAGGTCTTAAACTGATTGACCCATGATTGTAAACAAAATGCCCAATGCCAAGCCAGGGTGAAAAACACACCCTCTTTCAATCCAATGTGTATAAAATTTACACCTTTTTCAAGCATAAACAGCACAAAAGCTATACCCTCTGATAGCCCATATAGCGGAGTAATCCCAACCCCTGCCCCTTCCGAGCCCAGAACACATAAATGCACCGTTTCTCTGCCGGGAAATTTTCGCACCATATTTTACGGGTCACGTTTGGACCCTTTTGGCTTTAATTTTTTTTTTTTGCTTTAAACGTCTCATTGAATCTTTCTATTTTATATTATTCTTTTAACCATTTTTGGCAATGCGTGACAAAAATCATTTCAGATCAAGTGACTATTGCGTGACAGACAATTCGGACGCTAATATTACCATTTCAGCATGCAACATGCGCGAGGATTGGAACAGCACGTGAGTATTTCGTTTTAGCAAGCAAGGGACTGAGGGTTGCAGGCTTCACTACTTTTATGGATTGTTGTTTAAGAACAAGGGCTAGCAATGAGGTTAGGAATGAGGTGGATTATCTTGGAGGCATTGATTGAATGTCAGTGAGGAGGATGTACTTTGTCGAACTCCACTCATCGCAATTGTTATCGTGTAGGATTCTGAATTCGCCAGCACTAATATTTGAATGTAATTACAGAAGGTCAGGGGCACCCAACGACAATTTTCGGAAAAATATCTGTTCGAGGGGACGATTTGAGATCTAGAATTTTCGGAACATTTGTTGTAAAATTACTTACTTGCCGGTGCCTCTCCTAGGATTTTCGAACATCTAAAAATGGTAAAATTGCCCATTTTCAACGGATTTTTACCCTAAAAAGGTCACCTAGAATTTTCGGGAGCCTTTTTTCTGGCTCAAATTTTCGAACAGGTAAGGTTTGATCCCTATAATTTTCGAATCACTGGACTTTCAGCTAGGAAATCCGAACAGATGAAAAATTTATAGGGGATAAAAATATGCCCACATTCACCGTTTAAATACTAAAACACGTTTAACAACGCTACGTTTAAGTGGTTTTGAACTATATTCTCGTTGGGTGCCCCTGGAAGGTGAGCTAGACATGACTTTTCTACCATAGTCAAGTCCGAATACCGAGAAAATCAAATTCCAGAAGACATTTTCAGGTTCCTTTTGATTATCTGGTCACAGGCACTTGCCTATTGTTTTCGTTTTCTAGCAGGTTAGTGTTGTGATTATCACGATTTTGAGAGCGTTAGTACTCACCGCTGATGTAAAGCCCGAAAATAATTTTTATACCAGGTTTTACACTGACATTTCGTCTTTCGAAACGTCAAAATCTTAGGTGTTTTGGTGTTTTACCGGGTAGCGAATTTGCCGATTGAAAAAGTGTGCATAATTAAGATTTTTTAGGAAGTGAATTTTAGTGATTTTAAGCGGCTCGTCGTCGCCTTGAAAATTAACCAACAGAAGTTTAATTGGCCTCAAAAGACTTTCCAGGCTCAAACTGGAGTGTTATTTTGATGGGGATTAAACAGAGCGAAGTTTGTGATAAGGTATTAGTCACTGAATTTTGCGTGTTTTTGACTAGACGTGGGACCGCAACGGATTTTTGATTTTTTAGCGGGTTTAAAAAAATATTTCAAGAAAAAAATCACACCACGTTTCTAGGCTTACCATGGGCTATCTCTGGGAAGAATATGAAAAATTTTGATTTTTCATCATGTGCCACGACTGGCTCGGTCCTAGTGGACATTCCCTCTTAAGTTTTTTTTTCTTATTTTCGGCCTTTGCGATCGGACATTTTAGGGACAGTTAGGTCGAAAACAGTTTTTCTTGATTTTCTCGAATGTAAACCGCTTCGAGCTCAAGAAAAGTATGTCACATTTCATATCTACCTAAGGACTATTTCAGGACGAAAAAAGAGAAAAAAGATAATTCGCCTTCTGTCACCCCATATCTGACAATTAGACAAATTTAGGTTTAAAGCAAATGTTACGAACTAGCGTTCAAACATAAGGCGGCTTCAGCCGAAAAACCAATATCGCTCACTTTCTCAACTTAGTAGACCTAGATATGAAACAATCCACAGCATACTTCGTTTGGGCTGAATATCAATTTATTCTCGAGAAAATAGATAATAGCCAAATTCGCTCAAAATGTAGCTTTCCGACGA
Organism: Platygyra sinensis; assembly: GCA_019787425.1. NCBI lineage: Eukaryota > Metazoa > Cnidaria > Anthozoa > Scleractinia > Merulinidae > Platygyra > Platygyra sinensis. The sequence continues at coordinate 3,409 of JAHPZR010049346.1, read as the reverse complement.
AACTCGAAGTTTCGCGGAACAAATGAAGTAAGCAATCTAGAGCGATAACAACTACCAAATTTTGTAGACCAACATCAAAACATACGTTGAAAAACGATTTGAGCACGTTTTATCTAACAATTTTCAAATCATCATTTTATTTGCAAAACCCTGGGCTTAAGATAGCTTTAAAGTTATCCGTTATTAAAGCATGTGCTGCACAGAATGATTGCACAAAAAATTCCGGAATATGAAGGCCTGTTCTGGTCAAAATATTGCATTTAGTTTTTATCTGTGCATGTTGGTCGAATTATTTTTTTGTACCTCTAAAATATTTTGTTTAACCGCCTTATCACATTTTTAGTAGACTATATTTATTTTTTTTGTATGGATGCAAAACGGTGTTACATCCCGTCTATTTTTGTTTGTGTGTATGTTTTGTTTAAGAAATAGAAAACATGTAGCGTGTTTCTATCGAGTTATACAAACACGAGTGGAAGTTTGGGAGAACGAGAAATGCTGTGGGAACACGAGCCGGAGGCGAGTGTTTCCACAGCTTTTTCGAGTTCTCCCAAACTTTCACGAGTGTTTGTATAACTCGATAGAAACACGAAGTACATGTTTTCTATTTCTTTTAGAAAACACCACGACGAGAGAAAGGAAAACAACTTGTTAACTTTGAATATAAAATTGTTAATTCTCTTTGCTCGCGCCATCACTACGTCAACAGCGCGTGCTAGTTCTGTGTCTCCATCGAGTTATACAAACACGATTTTTAACCAATCAGCGCGCGTGCTTTCTTAGGACTGTTTTCTAATTAAGAAATAGAAAACATGTACCGTGTTTGTATCGAGTTATACAAACACGAGTGGAAGTTTGGGAGAACGAGAAATGCTGTGGGAACACGAGCCGCAGACGAGTGTTTCCACAGCTTTTTCGAGTTCTCCCAAACTTTCACGACTGTTTGTATAACTCGATAGAAACACGATGTACATGTTTTCTATTTCTTTTAGAAAACACCACGACGAGAAAAAGGAAAACAACTTGTTAACTTTGATTATCGAAATGTAAATTCTCTTTGCTCGCGCCATCACTACGTCAACAAGCGCGCGCTAGTTCTGTGTCTCCATCGAGTTATACAAACACGATTTTCAACCAATCACCGCGCGTGCTTTCTTAGGACTGTTTTCTAATAATCAGTAGTTTCGTGTGTTTCGCTCTCAAGCCAGTTTAACCATATTTGGGGTAGTTGTCTGCCACTTGCTTTTGCCAAACAAAGATAGCGACAGCCCCGTCGAACTCGATTCCTAAACAAGTGAAAGGAGATGCTCAAGCTTCAATTAATCACAAGTGGTGACCGACTGGCATAATCTACACCGATGTGAAACATTACAAAACCTTTTATATTTTCGCTTAGCTTTAACGAGCAATGCACCCTTTTGCCTAGGACCTGCCTTCATACTACTCGAGACTTACAAGACAAAACTTAATTATTTATTCCCTACGGCTTTTGAGGGGAAATAATACAAAGCAAGGTAATCGAATTTCAAATTGTGATAAACTATGCCAATTTAACTGCTCTCAAAAGCCATCTTAGTTATTTCGTGGTATGCGTTCAATGTAACTTAAAAACCTCTTGCCTTCATTGTGCTGTCTATGAAAAAACAACCAGCGCCCCATGCTTGTTTAACGTACCTTGGACGTTTTTTATTCATGTATCTTCTGTTCCGACTTTCGTTGAAATCCCAGGTCCAAAGTGCTTTCTCGACTCCTGCTCAACTGCAAAAGCGAGAGGAAAGTCTTGACATCGTAAACAGATCGTACTTGGCTCGTGCGTGTATCGCTATAATTAATCTAGAACCAGATCGAGTGAAATCCAAATTATAACTATTTTAAACAATGCACCAGACGTTTTTAAGGTTCTTGATATATTTTCGCAACTTTTTATTGCTAAATTATATAACAAAACTCTTCTTCTATGCCTTTTAATTATTACATTATAAAGAGAACATATATCAGCAAAATAATTACTTTAAAGTTCTGGTAAAGACTCCCCATTGGATTCCCTACTACAAAATACGTTATACGTGTCTTCTTTTGTTTAAAATAAAAGTTAATATTTTAAAAAGTGTTTTTGCAGTATTTTTCTAAATTAGTATTATCATAAATGCCTAGAGATATTTGCAGTTAAGTTTGTCGGCAGCTTTTAATTGTTCTTTTTGTTTACCAAATTATGTCATATCGCAAACTTTCTAACTCCTAATTGCTGCTCTGTCAGTGACTAATTTTGAATATTACTCAATGTCACGTTGTTACCTAGCTGTTTGTCAGTTCTGAGCGAACACTTGCTTCGCAAAGCTTATGGCAGAGTCCGAAGTTAGCCCTCCTAAAACTAACGAACAAGAGGAAAAGTGTGTAGCCAGCGCTATTCCGTGATGACACTGTTAGATAGTAAATTAATATGCCATAGAACTGGAAATTTCTAACGTCGGTGCCATTTTAGGTGTTTTTCTTGCTTTAAGAAAATTTGCATCCGTGTTTGAAGTACTATTTCAAAAACGAGTGCGAGGTTTTCCTCAGGTTTCCAAACGCGAGAAAAGTTTGAAACCACGAGGCCGCAGGCCTCGTGGTTCTATTGTTTTTGAGCGTTTGGAAACCTGATGAGAACTTCGCACTGATTTTTGAAATAGCACTCAAATAATTCGCTTGCTCGTATTTTTTTATTCTCTTTGTAATGTAATTATTGACAGGCCTAAAAGGATTGCTTTTATATGTAATTTAGATATAAAACGTTAGCAACATTATCCTTGTGTATATTCTGAGAGACTCCTAAAATTTATTTGTTTTTGCGGATAGTTATGCCAGGTCCCCTATATTTGCGGTTCTTGTCATCTTTCTTTCGTAATTAAAACCATTTTATGCGCACTTTCAGTTTACAGCTTTATTTGCCGGGAAACTGAACAGAACTACCGCCCACTGTAGACAAACAGCGCATAACTACCTGCATTTCTCTACGGTAGGAATAGTTTTTGAAGATAACACTACTCAAAAACTTAAAGGAGCAGTGCCACGACGATTTTGCTGTTTTAGGTCAATTCTGTGCCAAAGTCATTGCTTTTTGAGGCTTTAATCATAAAAAAAAATACTTCTGTAAAGCTACGACGAAGATATCAAATAAACTTATCAGAGAGGGCTAACAAAAATTAGCTTCTTGAGGATTTTTGGAACACGTAGCATCAGAACTCCAAAAAAAATTGGCCAATTTTTGCAAGTTTCAATCCATTTCCATTCATGCTATCCGTAGGAACAGGCGACAGGAAACAGTTTCTGTACCTTCAAATATGTCTTTCATAACATTATTAAGATGAGTTTTCGGGAGCCGTTAAATCAACATCCAAATTTAAACATAAACATATCCAAATTTCAACAT
>JAHPZR010049345.1:2500-11259 GCA_019787425.1 Platygyra sinensis | reverse complement strand
AGACAACGTGGACATAGGCGTTGTTACTGTGACGATATCTCGCTTGTCAATACTAGCCAATCAGCATTAAGATAGAGTATGTGCTCAAGTTGTTGTTCTGTTGTACATCATGGCCGTGTAGCATGACTTCGTCCTAGAATAAACCTCTGTTGAGTTTACTGTTTATGAGCCGATTGAGCCTGATTTATACAGTTACAATATTTCGGCTGGCCAACACCAGCCTTCTTCAGGTTTATTGAATGGATAAATGCTGCTTACAGATCTTTATATTTACCGGAAATGACATAAAAAGGCTACGTGATGTGTAACATTAATCGATGATGGGATGGATCAGAAAACTACCAATATTCCAAGAGTGCGACGCAAGACCAAAGCCACATGTAACTTGACAACTGTTGGCACACACCTAGTTGGTGCAATTATCCACTCTGGTCAATCGCCTGCTGGTAAAGAGATTTACGGATCGTTTGACTTCTATCAGTGGGCACATGACCCAAATTTGACATTATCAGTTCTGCTGAGAATGATTGCAGAGTGGTGTAACAACTACAAACTACCTCCAGTCTTTTATCTGCAACTTGACAATTGTGTCAAAGAAAACAAAAATCAGTACATGATGTGGACGTTGGCCCTTCTTGTGGAGCTCCTTGTGTTTGATAAGGTGAAAGAAGAAAGATATATTTTAGATTACCATTCATTTAATCTTGATTTTTTGACTGAAAATTAAGCAATTTACAGTGTAGTACTAGTTTGCTGCTGCTGATTATAATTTTGTTGACAACAGACTTGGAAACAGTGAGGAATCAAAAATTAAAGTAAATCAGCAGTGGTAATTGACCTTCAGAACCCTTGAAATCTATTCTGCTCTTCATAACAGCACTACATTGTAGCCTGCAATTAAATTGACTGCAACAAAGAGAGTGCTTTTCATTTGATTCAGAAAACCACAAAAAGGAATTGATCTGGCCAGCCACAACAAAAGTAAGCAGCAGAATACAAAGTAATTCAAGGCAAAATGATACATGTAACTACTTTCCACACTCAATTGAAAACGGCTCTAATCCGACCCATGATTTAAGGCTGGTTTTCTCTAGTCATGAGCATAAACATAAGCCCAAGTTAGAACAGCAGTGACAGCAGCATAAGCAGAAACATAAAAAAGAAGAAACGCACTTATTTGTCTTGTGCTGTTTTTACCAGTAATGCACTTAAGTTCGAGCATGTTATCGGTGATCTGTTTTGTGTCTATGCTTGTCCTTGGTTAAAACAGCGTAAGACGAATAAGAGAGTTCGTTTTTGTTAATATGTTTCTGTGTTTCTGTTTATGCTTAATGCTCCTGTAGGGTTGCATGTTTTGGTTATGTCAAGTAAAGGAATAAATCAATAAGTTTTGCCAATTTACACTGTACTCGGAGTGATTCTCATAAACAGTCAGTAAAATAACTAAGTTTGTATGATTATATTAATACCTTACAAGATTTTGATTTGTAACTTACGATATTATTAAAAATTCCCTACAATGTAGATCAAGTTAAACTTTCTCCCAGTTGGTCACACCCATGAGGAAATCGATGCCTTCTTTGGGGTATATTCAAAGCACCTGGACAAAACTGATGTGTACACTATGGATGGTAAGTGTTGATTGTTGTTGAGAAGGTAACTATGGTATGTCAAACAGGGAAAAAGTTCAGTTCAGTTTTTTTTAGCCAAAGCAAGATCAACAATTAACTGGTGGACCGCGAATACCTCTTCTGTCAGTAATATGTGATTAAGAACTGGTCTAGAACATAAAAGTGAATCTGGGAAATAAATAAGACAATAAATATTATAATAAATGTTTGTGTTGAGGAACTGGAAACAGTGTCAATGAAGTCAATCAGTGTACACTGGGTATATGACTGTGTACAATAATTAATAGAATACCAAGCTAACATAACCTTTAAGTGTTGACTCCAACTTAGAGAATGTGACTGGAGAAAACCCCAAGGCTTTTAAAAGTTTTGATGACACATCTTTTGTATTCAACCTTAAGTTCCATGATCTGATACTTGCAGCTAATCAAACAGTAAGAAGTGACAGCTTTTGTTTTGTTTTTCCTTAATTACTTCACAGAAATGAGAGATGCAATGCGTAATTGTCTAACTACCATCAGAGTGCTGTCGTTTATGCTGGATGCTGTGTATGACATTAAAGACTGGGTGGCACCCCATGCAGAACAGCTCCATGACCACACACAGCCAAAATGTTTTAAATTTATCCGTAATTCCTCTGGGAAGTGTGAAATGTTTTATCGCAATTATTCCCATATGCAGTGGGAGGGTCCTGTTATTGTGCTGAAGGTAAACTCATGGCTGCCACATGTTGTAATATTGAGTGCATTCTTAGAGTGTATATTAAGTGAAAAATCAATGCTTGGAGTTTAGAAAAACTTCTATTAATTAGAGTTCAACCATTATCTTAGGAGAAGTTTAATTAGTAAGTACAGTAAATGTGAGATCATTGTGTTACTCAACAATTCCTGTTTTTTTCCTTAATATACTATAGTCACGTCCAACTGGAAGACCTAGTCTTGTTAAACCCACGTTGAATAAAATTGATGTTGAAGGTCTAAGGCGTGACCTGAACAAATTTCAAGAACACTATCCAGAGAAGGCATCATCATTTTGGAGCACTTGGGTGGAGAAAATTGATGACTTGGTAGCTGTGCCTGAAGAATGGGAATGGCCTCTGGATACACTCCAATCTGCTGAGAAAGTTAGGCCCACCCCTGTCGACCGTGCCATTCCTAACCATCTCCAGGCACTACAAGACAAAGAAACTGAACCAACTAGAGAGGCAAGTCAATTACTTCAGTTAATGTATCATGGAATTTATACTTGCACTATATGGTACATGTTAAATGTAAGAAATGTGCAGAAAGGATTTTCATGTTGCAAGTTACTGTATACTTAACATTTTAAAGCACAGTACCACTCTGAAGGTCATCTGTGGTGTCCATTGTTTATCATTATAATCCCTTGTGTAATTGTCTATTAACTATAATTATGATTAATTTTGATTGTCTGTTACCATGCTAAGTTTGAAGATCTTTTTTCTTGTTTTGTCTTTTGGCGAATGAAGTCTGGGAATTACATTCCAGTTTTCTCTCTCTCACAATTCGACAGATTCTCATACAGCAGTCATGTCCTTATAGCTTGTAGCCTTTATACACTTTATTCTGGAAAACTATTAATTCCATCCTCTTAATTTTGCATAGATTTACACTGGTAGATATGTGGCCCCACGTCAGAGGGAAAATCCTGTCGAGTGTGTGGACAGTTTCTTAGAGACACTTCAAGTGGAAACAGTGTTTCTATCAAACTGTGATGATGAGCCGGTGATTGGAGTGGTAAAAGAAGTGACGGAGGATCAGTTCAAAATCCATTATTGGAAAGGGACATACCGAGGTAAATGGGCCCCTTTAAATGTCCCAAGATCGAGAGAGCCATGGACAGATATGCTGACAAAGGAATGCATTATTCTTCATGCATTCCAGCTGACCAATGACATGAAGTTGCAGCCAACAACAAGGAAGCACTTAAGTGAAAAGTACACTTTGTTAAAAACGCAGTCACAAGAAAAGGAAGGACAGTAGACAGTTTTGATTAAGTTCATTTTATACATGTTTGCCACCGCAGAAGGTTTGCTTCCACAACTACTTTTAGCTCTTTGTAGAGAATGATTTAATTTTCATTCATCATTCACCAAGATGCAGAATTTTTGCATCCTTCCTTAGTTTAGGTAAAGATACAATGTTTTTGACTGAATTTGTCATTCACCATGATACAGAATTTTTGTATCCTTCCTTAGTTTAGGTAAAGATACGTTATCACTGTGACGGAATTTTCCATTTTCTAAGATGCAGTGGAAACAGTGTTTCTATCAAACTGTGATGATGAGCCGGTGATTGGAGTGGTAAAAGAAGTGACGGAGGATCAGTTCAAAATCCATTATTGGAAAGGGACATACCGAGGTAAATGGGCCCCTTTAAATGTCCCAAGATCGAGAGAGCCATGGACAGATATGCTGACAAAGGAATGCATTATTCTTCATGCATTCCAGCTGACCAATGACATGAAGTTGCAGCCAACAGCAAGGAAGCACTTAAGTGAAAAGTACACTTTGTTAAAAACGCAGTCACAAGAAAAGGAAGGACAGTAGACAGTTTTGATTAAGTTCATTTTTTACATGTTTGCCACCGCAGAAGGTTTGCTTCCACAACTACTTTTAGCTCTTTGTAGAGAATGATTTAATTTTCATTCATCATTCACCAAGATGCAGAATTTTTGCATCCTTCCTTAGTTTAGGTAAAGATACAATGTTTTTGACTAAATTTGTCATTCACCATGATGCAGAATTTTTGTATCCTTCCTTAGTTTAGGTAAAGATACGTTATCACTGTGACGGAATTTTCCATTTTCTAAGATGCAGAATTTTTGCATCCATCTTTGGTTTAGGTAAGGATACAATGTTTGTGACTGAATTTGGCATTCACCATGGTGCAGAATTTTTGCATCCTTCCTTAGTTTAGGTAAAAATATAATGTCACTGTGACTGAATTTTCCATTTACTAAGATGCAGAATTTTTGCATTTTTTTTGCATCCATCTTTTGCTTACATGTAGGTAAGAATACAATGTTTTTCACTGAATTTGTCATTCACCAAGGTGCAGAATTTTGGCATCCTTCCTTGGTTTAGGTAAAGATACAAAGTTATTGTCACTGAGTTTGTCATTCACCAAGCGGATGCAGAATTTTTGCATCCATCTTTGGTTTAGGTAACGATACAATGTTTTTGACCGAATTTGTCATTCACCATGATGCAGAATTTTTGCATCCTTCCTTAGTTTAGGTAAAGATACAATGTCACTCTGAGTGAATTTGTCATTCACCAAGATGCAGAATTTTTGCATCCATTTTTGGTTTAGGTAAGGGTACAATGTTTTTGACTGAATTTGTCATTCACCAAGATGCAGAATTTTTGCATCCATTTTTGGTTTAGGTAAGGGTACAATGTTTTTGACTGAATTTGTCATTCACCAAGATGCAGAATTTTTGCATCCTTCCTTGGTTTAGGTAAAGATACAAAGTTATTGTCACTGAATTTGCCAATCACCAAGCGGATGCAGAATTTTTGCATCCATCTTTGGTTTAGGTAACGATACAATGTTTTTGACCGAATTTGTTATTCACCAAGATGCAGAATTTTTGCATCCTTCCTTAGTGTAGGTAAAGATACAATGTTTTTGACTGAATTTGTCATTCACCATGATGCAGAATTTTTGCATCCTTCCTTAGTTTAGGTAAAGATACAATGTCACTCTGAGTGAATTTGTCATTCACCAAGATGCAGAATTTTTGCATCCATTTTTGGTTTAGGTAAGGGTACAATGTTTTTGACTGAATTTGTCATTCACCAAGATGCAGAATTTTTGCATCCTTCCTTAGTGTAGGTAAAGATACAATGTTTTTGACTGAATTTGTCATTCACCATGATGCAGAATTTTTGCATCCTTCCTTAGTTTAGGTAAAGATACAATGTCACTCTGAGTGAATTTGTCATTCACCAAGATGCAGAATTTTTGCATCCATTTTTGGTTTAGGTAAGGGTACAATGTTTTTGACTGAATTTGTCATTCACCAAGATGCAGAATTTTTGCATCCTTCCTTGGTTTAGGTAAAGATACAAAGTTATTGTCACTGAATTTGCCAATCACCAAGATGCAGAATTTTTGCATCCATCATTGGTTTAGGTAAGGATACAATGTTTTTGACTGAATTTGTCATTCACCAAGATGCAGAATTTTTGCATCCATCTTTGGTTTAGGTGAATAAGAAACAAAGTTACTGTCACTGAATTTTTTATTTACCAAGATGCAGAATTTTTGCATGGGTCGTTGTTTTAGTTTACTGTTGAGTGGTTTCATTGACTTATACCATATGCAGAATTTTTGCATCCACAACTTGTTTAGCTTATTGTAGAGAGTGATTTAGCAGAACTCATCTATACAAGGTAATTGTGACTTAAGCGTCCACTTAAGTGGAGCATTTCTAGCGCAGAATTTTTTCATCTAAAATATGTCCATTCAGACTTGGCGAACACAGTTTCTCTTATCCCAAAAATGGCCCAGTTAAATAAAAACGTTCTTGACTGTGATGATTGCCTTGTCCGTGTGATTATATATATATATTCACTTAACACAGAAAAGAGTCGGAGGAATTCTTAGGTTATGATCCGAAAATCCTAAGTTCCACTAAAGTTTGGAAAAACGCATTTTAGTTTGGAAGACGTTGATTGGTAGAGAAAATCACGTCACTGTCAAACCTGACTCAAGCGTCGCTTCTCGTGGAATTGCAAAATCTACAAATCTTAGAGAAATGCCGGAAAAATCAAGACAGTTTTTGTCATCGGAGCAGCCCTGTGAGCCGAAAAGCTTGGACGTTGCCTTAAAAACTACAGAAGTTGACAAAATACCCTCGGAAAATTTGTGGTTGCGGTCAACCTAGAGGTCATTTGATTCGAAATTTGAATGAAAGGAGCGTAAATGACGGTGGAGATTTTTGTCTCCTGTGGTTGGTGGTTCTCAAATCAGCTTGACAGTGTCGGAGACCCATGATTCGAACCCGTGACCTCCGCGATACCGATGCAATGCTCTACTAACTGAGCTATGAAGCCACACATTGGGAGCGAGGTCAATTTATCTAAGGAAAAATACCTTGACCTTTCAAACGAATATAAATTTACATATGTTAAAAGGGTTTTTGACGAGGGGTAAGGCTAGGTTTTAACATTTTTTCCCCAGAAAATTCCACCATTGCTTCTGGCGAAGTAAACACGATCTTATTTATCACCACCAGTGTATTCCATGGCTAACGCCGCGCGTAATACCTTTTTAGCGCATTGAATATTCCCCTCGAAAGTGAACAGAAAATTCCAGATTACAAAATCTTCTGTCCTGCACGCAAAACGAAAATGCAGCTTAACTCTGGATAATTTCAGCCTTAGTAGCCAGCAGCTGGTCCCAAATTAGATGCTTTATCCTTGCAAATGTCCTGACGCCCATCGCTGAAGGATCTTGGCCCCCAGGTTTGACCAAATAAACATTTTTCCCATCGGCGGCCACTCGTTGTCTCAAACAGTAGATTCGGTAACGTTACCTTGACAAAACTCTCCTGAAGGGGGATATGACGAAAAGAACCGAGAAATGGCTTGTAATTGGCTCAAGATGACATCATCCCGTGACGACATTTGGCCGAGCGAGTGGCAGTTCGGGTCTGCTCACCGACAAAACTAAAAACAAGACGATTTTTTAAATCGTGTAACCGCGCTGTAAAATTAATTTGTTCCAGTCTTAGAACATGTGTGACACAGGCGACCTAAGCTTTCGTTGTGAGGAATTATTATGCGAACGTTCAGCTCTTGAAACGTGACATTTAATCTTTATGCGAGCGTCCAGCTCGTGGAACGTGACATAGTTACCGCCGTCATCTACTGTGACACAAACTGTGTTATTGCACCATCGCTCTTAGCAAATGTGAAATCTACCATTACGTAATGGTGTTTATCTGGAAACTCGCTTAGGACTTGCCCAAGAATGATAGAACAGGAAAGGAGTATCATGCTATTAATAACACTAACGATAAACAGCTTTCTTCCTTAAAAGTCAAAATATATTTTTTGTGCTATGGGTAAAGGACAAGCAAAGTAGTCAAGGTAGTTGCACAATCTGAAGTTGACGCTATCCGTGGCTAATTTTGGAACGCTTGGGGTTTTCCCCCTGCATGTTCTGGCAAGTTCTTGTTTACCTCAGCAAATACTAAATTTTCTTTCAAATCTCTTCAGTCACTTCGATAAGCCTAAGAATTCACTTGAATTGCCTAATCCCACAAGGAATATTCGCAAATGTTCATATAAATTAAACACCAATACTTCTGGTGAAATAAACCGCTTGCAAAGTAAGCAGGATATTATTTGTCACGAGTCGAAAGTGAAAAGTGAAATGTCAGCCCATTATGTGGCTGACGTAATACCTTTTTTAGCATACGTAATATTCCCTTAGAATCCAAAGCTTCGATAAAGCCAGAAAAATGTATTTCATACAGTAAAGACATAATCACCCGAACATCTCCCTTCACATTTCTTGTCTCCAGGCAGTCTTTGCTGATTCACTGAAGAGTGTAGATACGCAATCAACTGATCAATCTGTAACACAACAACTAACAACGACTACACACGAACTGTTTACCCCTTGTAGCCGTTTGCACCATAAGCAATCTCGTGAAACATGACATAGTTACAGCCGTCATTTATTGTTATGTAACGACCGAATTTCATTACGAGAAACGTGACTCTCGCTGCCTTTAACTCTCAGTCAGGGTTTTCCCTCTGCAAGTTCTGACAAGTTTTTGTTCACCTCGGCAAATTAAATACTTAATACTTCTCTTCACTCACTTCGATGAGTCCAAGAATTCACTTGAATTGGCTAATCCCACAAGAAACATTCGCAAATGTTCAAATAAATGAATGACCAATACTTTTGGTGAAATAAACTTGCAAAGTAAGCAGGATATTTTTTGTCACGTAGCGAAAGAGAAACCTGCAACGTTAGCGCATATTATCTGGCTGATGTAATAGCTTTTTTGGCGTACGTAATATTCCCTTCGAATCCAACGCTTCGATAAAGCCAGAAACTGAAATGTATTTCACACACAGTAAGGAAT
>JAHPZR010049343.1:0-12475 GCA_019787425.1 Platygyra sinensis | reverse complement strand
TGTTGGGGTGTCTGGAGTTGAATGATGTAGTCGAAAAATAAAACGGCATCATGTTCCGAGTGAAATAAACAAAAAGTGTCGTCAACATATCGACGATAAAGTAAAATTTCAGAGCCTTGAAAATTTTTCAACCACAGTTTTTCATGATGCCCCGTAAAAAGGTTAGCTAGGACGGGGGCAAGGGGAAACCCCATGGCTACGCCATCAATTTGGTCATAGAAAGAGCCATTAAATAAGAAATGAGTCTGGGCGGTAGCTACAGTGAAAAGGCTTCTAAGTTCAGATTCAGTTAGACTGTTCGGTTGACTGTTTTCACATTTTAGATCACGCCTCTACGGGCTTCCAACTTAAGATAAAAGAGGCATTTCATATTCATAGACAACAACCTTCCTTGAATCAGCAATTACATCATGTAAATCTAAAACTATCCTTTTAATTCTCACTTTGTCACGTTTTTTGTACATTCCGTTGTTACTAGCATAATTAGCATTTTTCTTTCTTATAAATTCAACTTGTCACGCCTTGTACATTAATTAACTGAAGATGACAGAAGATTCTGTCGAAACATGTCTTGTAAACTCAAAAGTGCTGTCGTTTTCTTTACAGTAAAGCTTACAGTATTTTTTTCTGTTCGTTTCTCGGAACAGGTAACGTCCGCGGACAAATATTCTAGCATTCTTTCGTGCCAAATGGAGGCTATTGCTGATATATATATTTACGAGCCAGAGGCGAATAATTGTTAGACATTAAATGTAAAAATATCTAAAACACGAATAAAATGAACGTACTACTAAAAATACCTCAATGACCACTGGCGCTCCCATTACAAAAAATTGCGATCTTATGTACCAGTCAAATCGAAGCTTCAACATCCCCCCCCCCCCCCCCCCCCGGGCAACTCGTCGGGCATTGGATCTTTGGAAAAGTTTTGTTCAAATCCCCCCTCCCCAAACCGAAAAGCTGTCAAGTGCCTCATCAAAGGTCCATTTAAGGTGATCAAATGCTCCCACCCGCGGAAGAATTACCAGATTGCTCGGTTTTAACTTTTCAGAGGCCTACATTATGCTTCTGTAGCTGTGCATGTAAAGATGGTTTAATGGACAACACCCTTACATGCCACAAGCCACGAGGAGGACAGGTAAACAGGTAATCACCAAAGAGAACTAATAACAAAGTTGAAAATTTTTGATGATCAATAAAAATCTAATATGAAAGTAGTGTTTTGTCGATGTGGATCAACTGCAAGTAAGTTGCAAACTAAGATGCAAAATCATGGACTGTTTTCATCTAACAAAATATTTATTTCTGTAAGTGTCGAAAAGCTGATGAGAAAAAAAAAGTAAACAGGACAAGCAAACCGTGGAAGAATTAAATTCGGCTCATGGCCGCTCGCAAGCAAAATGTCATTTAGTACAAACCACTTACATAAAATGAGTTAAATTGCTCTTGTTTTTGCCATATAGGGCCATATAATGAACATCTTATTGACCGAACTATCGGTCGAGTGTACAGACCTCACTGCGTTCGGTCTGTACTTACGACGTCTGTCAAGATTCTCCCATAGCGAAGATATTTGTTCACAAACATTGTTTTTTCTTAAAACTTAACTAAAAAGCGAGTGAAACATTCGAACACCAACCCACGGTCTGGCCAGTACCTCACGCATGCGCGCAGCCATGTTGTGCGGAGCAGGCGCTTTAATGGGGTGCTTTGCACCCGCCTCAGCAGTAAAGAGCAGATTACAGAGCGTTTCCAGTCCTATTGCTTCCCGACGGCTATGCCATGCTGATGATGCCTAACGAGGTCGAGACAGCTGTCGGGTGATATGGCTGTGCGCATGCGTAAGGTACTGGCCAGACCGTGAGTTGGTGTTGAAGTGAGTCACTTGCTTTTTTTTATCGTTTTTGTTATTTAAATGCTCAGAAAAAGTTAAACAAAAGAACTCTTCATTTCTCCAGCCAATAGTTCTCTGGTTGGCATATTAATAACAAGAGAGGTGACGTCCCTGATATCTTTGGAATACAGACCTCCTGCTCGGTTAATAAGAGCTAATTTTAAAAATCTAACATAAAAAAGTAGTCGTTTTGTCAATGAGAATCAATTCCAAGTAAGTATTACACTAGACCAATGTTCCACTCGTAGAGAAACATGAAGAGAATATTTCACAAATCGCCGTCTGGGCCTTAAAACGCATGCCATTCTCGTCCCCAGAGGCCGCGATCCTTTTGGTCAGTGACGGAGATCGCGACCTCTGGCCCGGTCCACCGCACACAGCGGTCAAACGGGGGGCGCGTGCGCAGTTCCCCCCAAAACTTTCGCTTAACAAAGTCTTAAATTTTCGAAAATTTTCGCTTTCAAGCCCAAAGTTAAGACAGTCGCTGAAAAGTTAAGCTTTAAACTTCGCATATGACCAGGACATTTAGTGATGGACATCCTAAAGTCCTCCCAGCTTGTAATTTTCTCTCACAGTACTATTTTTATAACATTTTCCTACAGAAGTCTTGCAGGTTTTCTCTTCAAACTCTTACGAAGTTCGAGGCGGCGAAAACCGGAAGTGGCGTTGGATTTTTGCGTTTGACCGCTGTGTGGGTCCAACGACATTCCGGTTTTGAATGGCTTTGTAAACACAATAGATTGAGACCAGAACCAATCATTTACGTCCCCAGAGGTCGCGATCCTTTTGGTCAGTTACGGGGATCGCGACCTCTGGCCCAGTCCAACGACATTCCGGTTTTGAATGGCTTTGTAAACGCAATAGATTGAGACCAGAACCAGTCACATTTGTCAGACTCGGCTCTAGGCATGCGCAGAGTGACGGGAAGTCCGTGGAAAGCGGACTTCCGGAGTTGGACCTGGCCAGAGGTCGCGATCCCCGTAACTGACCAAAACGATCGCGGCCTCTTGGGACGAGAATGAGAACCAATCAGATTTGTCAGACTTGACTCTAAGCATGCGCAGAGTGACGGTAAGTCCGTGAATTACGAACTTCCGGTGTTGGACCTAGCCAGAGGTCGCGATCTCCGTCACTGACTAAAAGGATCGCGGCCTTTGGGGACGAGAATGAACGCATGCGTGTCTTCTTATTGCCTCTGCGCATGCGCAAGTTAGCAAGAGTAATGGCGTCGCTCGCGAAGAGATGTTTATTTGCTCAAACATTGGAATTGGGGCAAAATCTTTCGGAGATGGAAGTCAAGGTTCATTTTAGTTTTCGTGCCGAACGCCACGCGGTGAATGATTATCGACTCGTCATGCTTTCTGTTTCGTTCTCTTTTCTAGCCCACCGAGGTATTTTTTCGGCCAAATCACGTAAAAAAGTTTGAAAAAGATGCTCTCATTTAAAGGTTAGCTCTCATGCAATAATTCTGGAAGTTTTTGACCGAAACGTCAGCTAGCTGTCAAACAATCAACAAAAGACAGCTGAGATTTCATCGTGCCAAAATTCTGACGTTCACAGCTGGATGAGCCAGAAGTTCACGCGGAAATGCGTCTCACGGTCTGCGGCTTGTCTACAAATTTCTATGAATGTCCTTCCTAGCAGCAAGGGCCTTAATTGGCTCGCTTGGCCATTTCATATCAAATGGTCTTGTTTTATTATTCCTACATACCTTCAGTTTATGGTTAAACCGGATGCTTAATTCGTTTTAAATATTTCCAGTAAATCAAAAAGTGCTTGAGTTGAGCTTACGTCTGCAAGAACTGTAGTCATATCGTCGGAACAGTTTTGGGTATTTTTCCAAAATGCATTAATCTATCGAGTAAAGTCCGGGCTAAAGTTAAAGGCCTCAAGGCAACCCAATATGAAATTTCATTCAACGCTGTCAAACGCGTTTTAAAATTTATAAAGATCATTAAACTAAGGAAATTCTCCGTGTCAGTAAATTCCATTATGTCAAAAATAGTGCTTACTGTTTCGCTGGTGTAACGGTTTAGTTGATTATAATGATTAACACTAGGTAAAACATATTTTTATTCTAGAAGCTATGACTTTAGACATAATTTTTACGTCCTCGTTGACCAGAGAAATAGGTCGCTAATTTTCTAAGTCACGATTTCTTCCTTCTTTTCAATAAGAGTAATCACAGCACGCCTTTGAGAGCAGGACATTTCTCCTTTCTCAAAACGCTAATTTACACATTTATTAAAGGTTCACTAATTAAAGGCCATAGCTTTCTATAAAATTCAACGGGGATTCCGTCATTCCCAGGAGCTTTCGACGTATTCAATGTCCACATAATCGTGGAAAGGTCACGCTGGTGTCCATTGAACTCCTCTCCGAGGTCCAAGGCCTGCAGCCGTGCGTGATGGAGGTGGTTACCATGGTTGTATCTCATTATCATAACAGATAACGCTTTGCTTGCCGAAAGTGCCGTGACTAAGTATATACGCAGCGAAATTGTACCGTCGAAATTGAATGATGTGGCTAAGTCTTTTCTCGCCGCTGTCATTTTTCATGTGTTCAGCTGTGATTGCTGCCATCGTGTATTTTATTTTTCATTCTCTGATGCATACAGAGCAAGCAATCTGTTGCACTGCCACAGGAAAGCTTTCACGTCGCCTGGGATTCTTCGAACGATACATCCTAACAATCGCAACACACAGCAACATTGGTTACATCAACACAGTTCTCTTACTAAATTCCAACGTAAAGCTTGATCCAGATCATGTAAAGAAAGCTCTGTTCATGTTATTACAGCGATTCCCTTTGCTCCGAATGCGTGTTACGGTTGACGAGTTCAAGCAGCCATGTTTTGAAGAAATGGAAAACCCACAAAGTTTGGACTTTCGAAGCATGGTCGACGTAAACTCAGATGACTGGCAGTACGTGTTTGAGAAGCAAATCAACGGCGCACCATTCAACACTGTTCAAGGACCTCTTTGGCGTGTAGCTTTACTCACAGAGATATGTGAGTCTCAGAGCGGAGAGGAAAATCTTTACCAAAATACATTGTTGTTTACTTTCCACCACGTTATTGCTGACGCTCTTTCCGTATTTGAACTTAAAAAGAAATTGATAGAATATCTGGGTGTGCTGTACAAAGGTGAGGTCATCGATGTCGAAAGTTTGCCGTTGCGATGCCCGGTAGAGGAAGCAATAAAGAATTTCACAAGGCCTAATGTGTTTCTAAGGTTTATGATCGTAATGTTCTTGACCATCCGCAAGCTAAGAATTAAGATATTTAGCAAATCAAAGCCGGATAATTTGTACTTGTCAACATTCCCTCCTGCTCAAAGTCATTCAGTGGCGCGGACAACGTGCGCTGTGCCTCGAAACTTGTCAAGAGAAGAAACAATGGCTGTAATAAGTTGCAGTAAGAGAAATCAATGCACGGTTCACGGCGCAATAACTGCGGCAACTCATTTAGCCATGGCAAAAATTCTTCAGCAATATAGCGCTAGCGATTCCAAGATTCAAAGCCCACTCCAAATTACTAGTACTTACACAATAAATGTTCGAAAAGATTGTCAGCCAAAGATTGAAAGTGAGGAATTCGCATTATATGCCTCTTTCGATTCACTTGCAATTCTCGTGAATACTTTCTCCGTTGAAGAGCTAGAGAGTTTCTGGGAGTTCGCACGCTCTTGCGCAAGTAAAGTTCACGACAGGATCGATTCAGGAAAACACCTCGATTTTTTGAAACTTCTTCAGTGTGTTGACATACCATCAATTTGGGCTCTGTCTTGTTATGAAGTTGAGCGTGGCCTTCAGAAGGAAATATTCAACTTGACTAACCTTGGAGCTCTGTCTATTGATGAAGAAGGAAAATCTCCTTACAAGTTTGCTGGCTCGTATCTTGCAGTGCAATCCGCACAAGTTTGTTACATCTTCTGTCACAATATTTTTACCATCAATGGTCGCTTATACTGGACTGGGGAATATTCCCCTGAAAACACAACCAGATCTCAGGCAGAAGAGTTTGTGGATTTATCTCTTCGTATTTTGATGGGTGCTTGTGCCTCCTGACTTGCGTTCGTTCGATAAAAGGCTTCGAATGGACATTAGGCACGCTTGCCTGAGACCATCTCACCCGGGAGCCCATCGCCATGACGGGCAAGCGATGAACTCAGGAAATTATTGAAACAACTCTTCTTAAAATTTGGCAAATTTCAGACTCGATATTCTTATAAAGTGAAAAGAGTGTAACTTAGCCTGCCAACAGGCTCCCGCTGAGGACGGAAAAAAGTTTCTTCGAGAGCGAAAGCAGACTGAAGAATTCGGAGAGCGAGGCGGATCGAGGCGGGCTTTCCGAAATCTTTCGCCGTCCTCGCCGGGAACCTGTTCGCAGGCTAGTGTAACTTTTGCATGTATTTAACTTGAGCTTCGCCGTAGTCTTAGACTGTGACTGAGGTTATCATTTATTTCCTAAACGACAGACCCACACTGAAGATTTCATTTAAGACTGGACAGGAGGCGTCGATCAACATCTAGCAGGACTCATCTTTCCGTCGTTCTGCTGGCAAGAAGTTAGACAAACGCTAGATGGTCCTAGATATATGTTTGTGTTTGCTAGCACAGTAGTCTGAAAGTCACATGCTTTTTTAGTCATCTTTATGCATCAGTCAATTCCAGCAGTGCCCATCGCCCCCCCCACCCCCACCCCCCCCCCCCCCCTTCACGGGCTAACCCGCGGGCATGAGCATTTTTTTAAAAAAAATTGGGCAAATTCCACGGGGTGGGGACGAAGAAAGAGGGCAAATGCCCCGTCCCCGGGATCGTCGCTTTCCAACACTTTTACAGTTTTTTTTTTATTAATCAGTGAATAAAATGGTCAAATTTTCAGTATTTTAATGCAATGGTATTAAAGATTTCCAAGGACAACAGCATGTTCTAGTTTATTCTGATTTTATTTATTTATTTACATTTTGTTTTTAACAAACTCTTTATAATTTTTTTATATTTGTTTTTCACCTTGCCGCTGTAAAGAATGAAGACATTTCAGTTAAATGATGATGCATTGCATTTTAAGCTCGCAGAATCTGTGCTGAAGATCGCATCATTTGAATTCGCAAACCTTCAGTATTTTAATTCCACTTTCATGAATTTAAAAATTGTTAGGCTAGTTTTGAATGCGAAATGCTAAATGCGAAATAGCCGTTCACGCAGTGTTCACGTCAGTGATTGTTTTGACAGTGATAAACAAAATATAGTTCACCTTGTCGCTTATATTTATATGCTTACAAGTAATAAAAAAATATCTAAAATTGAGAAAACACACCTTTAAAAACATCGACAGGTTTTTCTAGTCCCTGACGGACAAGCCAGTCTTTGACAAAGGCCTCGTCCTTCCCGCTAACTCATCCATCTTTCGAAAACACATGTGTCAAATGCCCGGGGGTCGCCCCGGGGTATGCTAATGCCGCCCAACCCCTGGGCCGCGACAAAATTTGCTAATGCCCCACCCCCAGGACTGACAACGTGAGAAAGTGCCCCACGGTTGCCCGGGGGAAGGGGGGAATGGGCACCGCTGGAATTGATTGATGCATTATCCCTTAGGAAGATAGCGTGACAAACGCAGAGAGCTTCTTAACCTCGTTCCCAGTTTCTCATGTAGTTCTTTTGGTCTAAAGGAGCGAGAAGTAAAGAGACCCTTGGAATCGAGATTGGATTTCGTGATATCATTTCCGGAGACAATCTCGTAAAATTGTATAAGGCTTTATCTTGCCACACTTGAATTGGTGCTCGTCAGTATGTCAGTTATGTGGATAAAATTATAGTTGAAAACTTCTGTGTATTAGACGCCTCCATTTTTTTTTAGTTATACTATATGAGAGTTTTTTTTTTCAATAACTATCCACTGCGCTACAACAGCTATAGTTTACTCGGTAATTATATTGTCTCTTCCTGATCCAAAAACAACACCTTGCGGCCTGCATTACTTTTCATATTTACCTGCTAAATTATGAAACTCTCTTCAGGACTCACTTAGAACTTCTACTTTTGCGGACTTTAAACGAAAGATACTACAATATGACTCTGTTCAGTAGCATTACAACTTGTTTCTAGTTGTATTATGTATATAGTTTAGCTCTTTCATTATTTTTAGCATATTTATTGTATTAGTATTGTTGTATTTTGTTTTTGAGGATGTTGCCGGGTTAGAAATATATTTCTGTTTGATGGCTCAGTACTCTGACAGTCACATTGCTTTACGAATATCTTAAGGACGGTGCCTACTAATTCAAAGATATTTTTGCGCGGTTCACTGAATATGCGGGAAAAGCAAATCATAACGAGTGCTATTGAAATACGAAAAAAAAAAATTAGGGGTTACCACGCATTTTTCGAAGATAATTAATCAACAATATTTTTAAAAAGCTTTAAAATACAAAGCAATGCATGGCGTTTTTTTCCCAATTGAAGCTTAATTATCTCTGAAAAATGCGTGGCTACCTCCAATTTTCTTTTTGGATACCAAGAGCACTTGCTAAGTTCTACTTTCTCCGCAGAGTTTTTAACCGCGCAAAAATATCCCTGTAAGATAAGCACCAGCCATAGGAAATCTGAGTATCTCGAGATGCGCAGACCGTATGCGCAACAACAATTGTAGGCACCGTCCTTAACCATTAAGAAAGATCTCGTGGCAAACCCAAAGAACTTCTCAACCTCGTTCCCAGTGCTTCGTGCAGTCCTTTTTGTGTATAAAGGCAATAAACTGCAAGGCTGATACTACGTGAAAAACGTTTCGAGACATCAACATGACCAGAACCGATAAAGCAGGATCGCAACTGTGGACAGCTGTTTCGCTCTTGTTGGAGCTCGTCAGCACAGTGTAGCGAAGATATGTAACGCCAGCCAAGAGCCAACGCACATAAATTGCAAAATGACCCATTCACTATATCAAGTTCCGTACCTTGAACTCAATAGTGAACCCAATAGTGACACTTTGGTCTTCTTGCGCTCCGAAACACGTGATGTGGCAACGCGTGTTTCGGAGCGCAAGTGAGTTCAAGGTACGGAACTTGATATAGTGAACGAGTCATTTTGCAATTTATGTGCGTTGGCTCTTGGCTGGCGTTACATATCTTCGCTACACTGTGCTGACGAGCTCCAACAAGAGCGAAACAGCTGTCCACAGTTGCGATCCTGCTTTATCGGTTCTGGTCATGTTGGTGTCTCGAAACGTTTTTCACGTAGTATCAGCCTTGCAGTTTATTGCCTTTATACAAATATTTTTTGGCTGATCAGATCTCTTGTAGATCCTACGTTGGCAGCGTTTATCGTATGCGGTCCCTTGCAGTTTATAGTCCTTTTTGTCACCCAGAGCCAGAAGCAAAGAGACCCTGGGATCGAGTTTGACAGCGTTCCGACATAAGAGGCGAAGATGTTGCCAAGTTCAAAAAGCGGTTTTTGCTTAGTACCCAAGCCGGTCAGTCGATGTAATCTGGCACTGATTAACAGCTGTTGCCGGAAAGCTGTATAACCCGGCTATGGTCAGGCCTTCTTATTTCTCCCAACACGTCAAGTCAAGTCGAGACAACACCTGATATTTGAGCACAAGACAGGAGTTTTTTTCTTTTTACATTTTGCTTTTATCCAGTCGTTCCAACCTTCTCTCCCCTAGTTACGCCATTCGTCATGCATCTTGAGCGGAGAATAGAGATTCACTAACATGTCCAAACACACAATGTTTATATCTGTTATCATGGTAAAAGCGGGTTCAGGATTAATTCTTAAGTTCGAGTTGTTCTCGGCTATGAAAATTTCTTTAAAATGGCTGAGTTACTGTAAAGTAATAGGAATGAAGCGACGTTTGTGCCGAGGTGGATAACATCGCGTGTCAGTTACTACATACGAGTCAATATTGAATATTTATGAAGTAATCGAGTCAGCGTAATGTTATTATTTGGCAAAGTTTGTGTGGGTGCTATTGTACTAAAGAACTGAATATTGTCCATATAGATGATGATATGGCACTCGTGCTCGGCATCACAGACTAGAAGCAGAATGGTAGCCGTAAGCTGTTTTCGTGTAAGATTCTCAGACTAAAGAAGTATTGCTTCATGAGATACGAATAGGTTACTCGAATACACCCATGAACGACATCTGTACAGAAAACACACCTACCGCTATAAAACATTTTGTCCCCATGTCAACTCACTCTTTTCCAGTCCCCACCCACTTGATTGATTTTCAGCTCGAAAAGAGTTAACTCGTTTACGTTTCAAGCAATCAAGAATCTATATGCTCATTTCACATATCTATGTTTTGGGTTGTTTTGTAAATTTTTTGGTGATTTTTAGGTATATTTGGAGATAAATAGTTTTTCTCAAAGGATTAGTAAAATTTATGGAAATAGGAAATTTTGAGGATTTGGTGTTGTTTTAAAATTAGAGTTTGAAGTTAAAAATTGGTAGATACTCTCCATGGATTTGTGTTTGAGGAAAATTCCGTCAGGGAAATCACGTGATTATCGTAACGTCGTTTTCGAAAAGCACCGTTTTCGAAATGTTTTCCGTCCACACTAAAACGCAAGGACCGCGTTTTCAAATTCCTCCGGTTTGAAGCGCGTTTTTGAAACGCTCGCTCCGTTTTCTTGTCGGATTAGTGTGGATGGTACGCCTAACTGGAGAGACGCTGCTTTTTCAAATTATTTCCCCGTAGTGTGGACGGGGCCTTCTAAATCGATTCCCTGGGACTACAGATCATATAATGATTACTAGTGGACTGATGCAAATCCCGCATTTTAATTGGCTACGCTACTAGGGGACTATTAGTAATAGTCCTCGAGTAGCGAAATTCTCCGGTTGTTCTTTCATTTAGTCTGCTGGCAGCCGGTTTTTTCTCTAAGGGTCACCAGGACGAGCGTTAAGTCATCGCGAATGCAGATGGCGTTGGCCGTGTAGAGAAGAAGGCGTTTTAGTGCCGCGCCCATGTCTCGTCCCATTCTCCATTAGGCTAAATAGTCTCCCCTCATATAATACCTGGGGCAATTTCGAGAGAAAAATAGACTGCCAGCAGTCTACTTTCATTTTATTCCCAAACAAATATCTCGCACCTTGCATTTGCTAACTTTATTATTGCCTCTTCTGTCTGACAAGTTGGATGATAGTAAAACATTACAACCTTCGCCCACAAGGGTTACGGGTCAATAGCCCATTCGGCTTCGCCTCGTGGGGTATTGACCCGTTGCCCGCAAGGGCTACGGGTCTAATTGTTAATTATATATTAACATCAATTTTTCTTATTTCTTGCTACGTTCTATGTCGATATCGTTCGATGTATTCCATTTCGTACGCAAGCTGAGAGTACATCTTATAACAAAGGAACAGCTAATGCTTCATGTTAAACAGCGTTTCAGTGTAGAATGTTTAATAAGTAGTCTTTGTGGGTTTATTGTCAACTTCCTATTGAAGTTACGTAATTGATATTTGTTCCTTCCGTGGTCTTGTTATTAAAAACTAAAACATCTCTTAATGGAATACCATCTAAAAATTACTCGCAACGAGAAAAAATAACCATTATCTCCTTGCAGGAAAATTCATTGTCAAAACATACATATTACATAGCTCTAACACAAAATCTGCATGCAGTTTCTCTATATTGTAAAAATCTACATCCTTTCTGAAATCTTATACAGCACTAGCACAGTTAATGCGTTTTTTCTTCCTTTCGATCATTTAGGCCAAGGAGGTCCAAAAACCTGAGGAAAGAAAAGACATTTTCATGAGAAATACACTCCTCTGGTTTGATCGTGAATCCCATACACTAGTTATTCAACACTTTTGAGTGGTACAGCATGAAATATCACACGAGTCACTTGTATCTGCTTGGTATAAACACGAGCCTTTTGGCAACCGCATGCAAATTGCATAAGGCTGTCACTGAATTTAAAGTCAGCTGTTGAAAAAGTGTTACGGAAACCGGCATAAGCTCAAATGAAATATTAAGATAAGAATAAGTTTTTGCTTTGAACCGTCTACAGTCGTACTGTTTTAGTTTTATAAGCGGGGACTCGGAGCCTTATTATATTCTATGGAATTCTTTCCCCGCTAACTTTTCCCTTACAGTCAGAGCAGTTTTAAATGAGTGTCGTAAAACCAAAACAAACGTAATCACTCTAGCCAATCAAAGGACACACGCAATCCAATGAACCAATCAAAGCTCGAAGTAATTACATGTAGCTGACGCGTAGCGCGGGAAAACGTTTGTGAGCGCGTCACGATTGGGTTTGGTTTTACAGTCTTCTGATTGGATGAAAAAGTGGCGCCAGTTAATATTTTGATAATGATCGTGTTAATCAAAACAAAGAAAATTTTACTACGAAATATGTTTTGATTTTTTTTTCTCTGACAACAGGTTAAGTCTGTATAAGAGCCAAGTGGCTCATCTGGCCGGAGCTTGTACCGGTTTCCGTAACATGAAGTGACTAAGAGTATTTCTACTCCCATTGGAAGGGATCGCCCATCATTAAATTCGCCGGTACTCATTTATACCCCTGCATGGTGGAGATAGGCACTGTGAGAGTTAAGTGTCTTC
>JAHPZR010049341.1:5000-11544 GCA_019787425.1 Platygyra sinensis | reverse complement strand
AACCAAACATGTAAATATAACATAAACTATTAAGAATCCCAACTGGCGGGAGGCAGACCAGTTGGCTATTTACAAGAGCAGCCGAGAAGTTGAACTCGGGGCTGCCGAGAACAACATCAGCTAGTGGTCAGAACGGGATTTGAACCCGCGACCTACGGATTTACGCAATGCACTTTGAAGTTGACATCTTTCTTTCAAAGAAATAGAGTTTCATCTTTATTCAGTGTACAAAGAAATGCATCTCCACTAACCTGCGGCTAGTTGATATCCCTGTCAGGTTAGTGGATGTTATGCATCACTTGCCCGTTGGATCACTTGCCCACTGGGCAAGTGAAGGTTTTTTTCTTTCTAATTACGTAATGCTACTGAGAAAAGCCGTCAGACTTGCGTGAAATGGTTCCATCTTGTCCAAAGGACGAGCTGGAAAATCCATAATAATAATAATAAAAATACTAATAATAATAATAATAATAATAATAATAATAATAATAATAATAATAATAATAATAATAATAATAATAATGCTTTATTTAAATAGCGCTATTTCCCTTTAGCCCAACAGCGCTTTACAATAATTACAATCAAAAAATAAGAAAAATGTACAAATAGCAGAGGGATTTTACAATTTTCAGTAAAAACTTCAGCAAAAATCCATCTTATTTGCACCCTGTTTATTGCTTTCAAAGCAAGAGAGGGGGACTTCAAAGAAGGAGACATTGAACAGTAATCTGGCTTCTCAAAATACGCATTTAGTATTTGGCGTTATCTAGAGTTTCAAAAAACATGAGGGTTCAAGAAATGGGGACCTCACTGTAGATTTTACCAGTTAAGACGATGTTTTGAGTGGACGTAGAAGCAGCTGGAGGGGGTATAATGCTCAATATTTATTGATGGATAAAAATAGACAGTTTCTGCCAGCTTGTGCTGTATTAAAGACATTGTTAAAAAAAAACATTTTTGTTACCACCCCTGGGGCCCGTTTCTCGAAAGTTCCGGTAACTTAACGGGCCCGAAATCATATTTTGAAATCAAAGCCTCAAGAAGAGTAGGGTGTGTTCTGACCTCAAATGAAGTCCATTTTGTTTCTTTAGCTCATAACTTTACTGTATAATTTTCAAACCTTTTGAACCTCCCATCTGGAATGGAAACAAAACATCTTAACGGCCCCGGTAATTACCGGGAGCTTCGAGAAACAGGCCCCTGGTTACTACACCTCAGTTGTCAATAGGTGAAAAAACAGATTGGTAGTTGACCCCTTTGAATCGCCTTTTATATAGGTACATGATCTATAAAAATACAATATTTCAATGCCTAAGTAAATAATAATAATAATAATAATAATAATAATAATAATAATAATAATAATAATAATAATTCATTTACTTATAACGCGCAAGTATCAATGTACATTTTCACCTGCGCGGAACTAAATTCATTAAAAAACAAAAAAAACAAAAAAAAACAATCACGTTTTTTACTTATGTGCTACAGACTGCTTACTATTCTTTTCTTGGCTTGAACATGGGCGATGAACACAAAAGTATGTTTTATAGAACTATGCAAAAACACGGATTACCCAGAGGAAAAAAAATAAAAGCGTTTTGATTTATTTAATCGTGTTTTGTACTGGTACACATATCCAGAGCATCAGTTTCACATGTTTGTATATTTTGAACCCTGCACCAATTCAATGTGGCCTGCTTTTACTTTTGTTTGTTCCATTTAAATCTTAAATCTTATTTTCTTACAAAAAATACCTGCACTTGACAACTGTTACGGTGGGAATTTGAATGCATGAATATCTTTGAATCATAATATCCTTCTGGATCAGAGGGTTCACTTTAATAGGAAATGTAATAGGTAGATCACGAGTCACGCGCTTTCAAAATACCAAATCACAGATCAAAAAATGTGATGCCCAGCCCTGTATCATGAGGGGGGTGGGGGGGGGACAGGGGGGGTAAATCTCCCTTCTCCCTACTTTCTGAGCCAATTTCTCCCTCCTCCCTACTCTTTGAGCCAATTTCTCCCTCCTCCCTAAACGGTTACGTTTCTTTTTCTCCCTCCTCCTTACTTTTTCCCCCTTTTTCTCCCTCCTCCCAACTTTTTTGGGCCATTTCACCCTCCTCCCTATTCTGTTCCTACCCCCTCTATCATGTGACTCACAGCTACTTCAAATGGTCCACCCCTAATTCAGTAAATATGTCACTGGGTCACGCAGCGGGACAGGTAAATGTCACGAAATAGCTTCCCTGCCAGGAAAAAATGCTTTGTTCCTATTATTAACAACAACAATCGTGTTCAGTATGATAATAGAATGTCACTTAACTGTTAACTTTTCATTTATCAGTCAACCACTAATTTTTGGGCCAAATGTCAGTTAACTGCTATTTTTGGGGCCAATTATCAGTTAACTATTAACCCCATTAGCACCCTCAGGACAAATTGTCCAAGAAAAATTACTATAAATAAAGCTCATTTGCATAATGCAACGCGCGCGCGCACTTCCAATTTTCTGTCAACAAATCTTGGCAAAGATTTCATTCGTTATCTTTGATATTGTGGTAAAACAAATCGAATGTGGTTTAGCGTGGCACTGGTGAAATTCCACTGATTTGGGACATGTTTTTAAGCAATCTGAATGCAGAAATTGGTTGTATATTATTATTCAGAAAATCGCGCCACAAACCAAATCGGGAAAGTACTTTCAAATTATGGCGTTCAATGTCCGCCAAAATTCAACTTTTGAATTTTGCTTGTATTTTGGCATTCGATGTTGTAGTTTTACAATTTGTACCTACATCTGTAATTGAACTTTCAAGTTTCCAATTTCTGTACTCGAATTGTCGATTTTGTTTGTTTCACGATTCAACGTTGTAGTTTAAGTATTCAACATTCAAGTCTACCCAGTTCAACATCCAAGTTTACGCAATTCAACATTCAACTTTCGAAAATGCAAGTTCCTTTTGGCGTGCGTATTCCCTAGTTGGTGTAGAACATATCGTAATCTAAAAAACTCCTTTTTTGTGTAAATCGGCTCCACAGACCTATTCAATGTGCAACCTTTTTTTCCTCGTTGCCAGGGTCTCTGAGCTAGAAACAAATTCGGTGTCTGACATTTGCAGACTGCAGACCACACACCTCGTGATCACACTTCGATGAAATAAAATTTCAATAGAGATCGGTGATTGCGTTACTCTTGAATACAGTAATGAAAGTATGAAATCTCGCAATCTTCATAATCGTCATAATCTTCATAACGCGTTTAGCTCATTCCGTCGAAATGTTCGATCATTTTTTTTTTTTTTTTTCAATTGAGAAATTAAATGCTTCTTTCGTTCGAGGTTTTCTTTTTTAAGTGTCATTGTCAGAGAAAACCGGGCAGAACCAAAAGATCGAGGTCGGCCGTTTACCTTCATCTTTTCACAGTATAAAAGCTATCCGAAAAGATTAACAACCATGATATTTGCCGAGGTAGGCGTTCGTTTTTCTTCGAGATATCACCTCATCATGATTTTGGCCTCTCAAGCGGTCTAAAATGGCCGAAATTTCGAGCAGCTTTAGGTGAGCCGAAAAGATACTTCGTACATATTCCAGAAACTCTTATTTTCGTGCGATAATATTTGGCCCCTTATTAGTTGACTGAGATATATTTGGATTTTTTCACTTTAATTCTACGGTTTTCACGAGGTGCCAAATATCATCGCCGAATCGTTAAGGAGCGTGACCTAAATTTTAGCCATTTTCAGCGAGTCGTTTTTCAAAAGTGCGGCAGTTTATTTCCGCAAAAAGACGATTTTCTGATAGTCTTTTACATTGATATCAATATTCAGTTTAGTTAAAATTGGTATCTACAAGCAAATTGGAGTAATTGGTCTCGCAAAGTCCAAAAAAAATCATTGGTCAGACATATTTCCCGCCAAATGTTTAGCGAAGAATATCACCTTATTCCGACTTTCTGCGCTTGTTATCCATGATTTGCTGAAAGATCTGCACAAAATAGTTAGCTGGACTGCAAAATAGAATATTTAAGCTGTGACATCGGGATTAACTTATGGAAACATTTCAAACTCGCCAAATTCTTGCCATTATCAAGACTAAATTTTCCCGCGAAAATTCTATTTTTAACGTCACGCTGCAAAAACAAACTGGATCCTTAGTTCGCTGCCTTTTTTTGTTGTTTTTATGTAGAACAAACTGCAAGTTAATAGTGAGCGAAGCTTTACCCGAAATTTAATTTTGGGACTACTGCAAACGTCTTTTTTACATCGATTTTCTCGTTTTCGGAAGGCGTGACGCGTTACAGATTAAAAGGTTAGACGACTGGGCCGCAATTTCGATCTCACTTGAAGGTTTCTCCATGGTTTTGAAAACATTAACTGTTTTTTCGGATCTGAAAAGTCGCCTAGGCAGTGCGGGTGCTGGGTCAGTTTTCTTCAATTATTAGCATGGAAACGAGAGAGTGGAGGACAGACGTCAGAGGTGGTGTCTAATTTGCATGGTGTAGTTGGATGTAAACAATGAGAAAACATAGGTAACGACGAAACTTCCCTGCTATATCCGGCCAACGAAATGATCATAAAGGACAGACCACTTATATAAACATCTCAATACGTGTAATCTTTGCTGGGTCACGATCTTCCTTACGTTCACTGTTGTCGTTTGTATCGTCGCAGGTTTGTACACCGTCTGGTTTTTTTTGTTTCATTTCCTTCCTTTATTAGCCCGCGCACGATTGACCTGCGACCACTTGCTATGAAGCTTGAGAGAGTGTTTTGCTGATTCAAAGGCTTTTAAGGTGTCTCGAGAACTCAGACCCGGAAATCTCTTCTGAATTTAGCAGAATCGAAGCACTGAGGATCCACGGTAAAAAAAAATATCCGAAACGTCACGCAAGGCACCTCGCGCCATTGTAACTAAACTTGGCTCAAATGGCTACTAACCATACAGTAAATTTGATAAATTTGATTTATACTGATAAAGCAACCAAACAATCATTCGAATGCTGGGTATTATTTCCGAGATCTGAGCTGAGGAATGTATCACCTTTAGCCTACGGAACAGGCGTAATATTTTTGGCGAATTTTCGTCTCTGTTCGTCTAAATACGCAAAAAAATTACGCCTGTGCTGCAGGCTTACCACCGTTTTCGTTGATACGCGACTTTGGAAAACAAAACACCCGAGGAAACGTTTCCAAAATTTCCGTCAGTCTTGCGTGTTATCGACAGATCGGATCGAAATCCACCAATCACAGCCACTAGTGTGACCTTCAGACCTTCTTTACGTCATGCTAGTGGACTGTGATTGGTGGATTTCGATCCGATCTGTCGATAACATGTATGATTGACGGAAATTTTGGAAACGTTTCCGCGGGTGTTTTGTTTTGGAAAGTCGCGTATCAAGGAAAACGGTGGTATCACCTCGGGATGTTTTTCTCCCTCTCTCTCTGGAAATTCTGCCTATGACAGTGTATCGACGAACAGTAAACAGGACTCCTAAAAACAATCCTTGTCGTAGACTTGCCACAAGTCGACCTCATGTATTTCAGGGTGGACGAAGGACTTTTCAGAAAGTCTATCCTTGTCGTAATTTTCGCGTCCTGAGTTTTCCTGACATACAGAAAGTGAGTTTTTCGAGTGTGAGCTTTTGATACATCCAGAGGGTCTCAATTTTACGGGTCTGAGGTCTGGGTAGTTACATGTAAATGTCAGAAATAAAAACCACCCTATTTAAACTTCAACTCTTTTTTTCTTTTAATTATCGTGCGCCGGCGAATGATGACTTAACATGAACTTTTTCATTTTAGAGCTTTTCAAGCTGATCAAGTATCCTTTATTATTCTGAGAAATTGGGCTTTCAAAAGAGGTACAATTTGACTCTGAGAACATCTAGATTGAGCTTGTTGCTTTTGAGTAAATTTGGCAGTGTTAACCAGTAGGGATGTGCGTAATTAAGGGTAAGAAAACTACATATTTGAAAGTAACCCACCCTGGAATCAAATTATCCTATTTAACCGAAATTTTGCCAGACGAGATGTTATAAGTTGTGTTTACTCATCGAAGTCTTAAAAAGTCCTAAGCTTCAATCAACTTGACCGTAGCGCTGCATATATCTACGATTTTCCTTCGTTGAATGTTGTGTTTTGTGTGCTTTTTTTAACAGATATCACGTTACAGGTCCATGGGGGTCATCTGTCAATAAAAACCTTGTCAAGACAGTTTTTTTCTTCTTAAAAACCACAAATATGTTCCGTACTTATTTTTCCTTGTTTTGCTGCAAAGAACACCTCAAAACAGCACCACCACCAGCAGCAGCGGCAGCAAAAAAAAATTAAAGGTTAATTAATGGTTAGAAAACTAAATGGAGTTGAATGTCGTCTAGGACAACACATTTTTCTTCCACCACCTTGCAAAAAGAGTGTGGGTGGTGGTGAGATGGGGAGGAGTGTAGAGGATGGTAATGGTACTTCTTTCCGGCATATCATAGTTCCACCTCTACACCCTCCTTGAATGAGGTAGAAAGGATAACAACACAACCGTCTGA
>JAHPZR010049339.1:30000-43397 GCA_019787425.1 Platygyra sinensis | reverse complement strand
AGACCAAATGTAAGCCGCTCTAATAATATTACACATTTATAGCTATACCAGAATAGAGTATTATGAAGTGTCTCGTTTTTATGTTCTGTGAGTACTGTCGGTTCAATTTATTCCTGGAAATGCGAATGAAGGCTGCATTCGATCGGCCGTATCCCAGAATACGAATCCTGTATACATAATGCATGGTCACAACAAAGGTTCTGGAGTCAGTAGAAAAATGACAGTTTCCAGCTACTAAAATAGAAATCAAAGTTTTGTCGTATAATACTCTTTTATTCTGTTATAGATATAAATGTGCCTAATGATATTAATTTCCCGGTCTTCCTATAACATAACAACAACAAAAATAGATAAAGGAACTGACAGGCAAACAAACAAACAAACAAACAAACAAACAAACAACAAAAACGTTTTCTGGCCCTAAACCTAGACTAGTTCCGAACAGAAAATCGATAGTACCCTGGGAGCAAGCCTTTGTCTGATTGCGTCCGGTCGTAACTTAGGTGGATACTCCAGAAACAGGACTGGAACTGAATAAATCATTTTTTTTCAGTGAATCACGTCTCGACTCTACGAACGTTTTTTTTTTCGGGTGAAATGCATATGCCATGCTTAAGATGTTATCTTCAGTGATCAGATGTCAGTTCCAGTCCTCAATCGGAAACCTAATTTTTTTAGTATCCAATTACAGCGCTGATTATATTACCGTGAACACCTAAAATATGTCTGGAATGTTTATTGTATTGTAACCAATCACATGTGAGATCTTCACACCACAGAAACCACAAGCAACGAACGGTTTTCTACCACGGAACAAATTATTTTCGTTTTGTTTTAACACTTAGTCTTTTTACAAGTAAACAATTACTTTTCCTACCCATTTATTTACAGTATGTGCTATAATAGCGAAGAATACAGGTTTGAGCGATTTTGAAGTTAATTAAGCCGATGTGCCGGGCGGACGCACGCGACAGTTTGGCGCGCAAATTTTCAAACTTTTTGTAACGATCGAAATCGGAATAATTAGTTACGGCTGATCGCAAATTTGTTCGGCGGTCTTTCCAGTTTGCGATCTTGCGATCAAGGAACTTCTGCCGGCTCAGTAGCTCGAGGGTTCAATTGTTAGCCCACACAAATCAACCCTTGTTCTACAAAAATATTAGTAACATTTATGCTAATCACGATTGTTGATTTTTTATTATCTTCATGTGATGTCGTTACATGCAAAGCTGGTCGCCGTCGCGTCGCGTTGGCTTCTAAATTTTTTCTTTCTAAACTCGAACGATGACCTGGATGCGGTCCTCAACACTGATCTTGGGGAACAGCGGTGTTTTAAATTCCTAATAAGACAGTTTGTATCCTCAAACAAAACAAAAATAATTTGTTCCGTGGCCGATAGGAAACGGTTCGTTGCTTGTGGTTTCTGTGGTGTGAAGATCTCGCATGTGATTGGTTACAACACAATAAACATTCCAGACATATTTTAGGTGTTCACGGTAATATAATCAGCGCTGTAACTCCCGCGATTGCGTCATAAACATGGCGGCCGTCAAGATAGACTGCATAGCAGGCGTATTCTGTGGCGAGCGAGTGCTAAAATTACGATCGAGTGTTTAAGCCGTCATATTAGATTGATAAGAACAAGGAAAGCCTGGAGCGCAGAGGCCAGTGAGGGAGAGGAGGTAAAAAGAAAAAGTATTTTCCTCCTCCCCCCCTTGTTCTTATCAATCTAATATGACGGCTTAAACACTCGATCGTAATTTTAGCACTCGCTCGCCACAGAATACGCCTGCTATGCAGTCTATCTTGACGGCCCGCCATGTTTATGACGCAATCGCGGGAGTTACAGCGCTGATTATATTACCGTGAACACCTAAAATATGTCTGGAATGTTTATTGTGTTGTAACCAATCACATGCGAGATCTTCACACCACAGAAACCACAAGCAACGAACCGTTTCCTATCGGCCACGGAACAAATTATTTTTGTTTTGTTTGAGGATACAAACTGTCTTATTAGGAATTTAAAACACCGCTGTTCCCCAAGATCAGTGTTGAGGACCGCATCCAGGTCATCGTTCGAGTTTAGAAAGAAAAAATTTAGAAGCCAACGCGACGCGACGGCGACCAGCTTTGCATGTAACGACATCACATGAAGATAATAAAAAATCAACAATCGTGATTAGCATAAATGTTACTAATATTTTTGTAGAACAAGGGTTGATTTGTGTGGGCTAACAATTGAACCCTCGAGCTACTGAGCCGGCAGAAGTTCCTTGATCGCAAGATCGCAAACTGGAAAGACCGCCGAACAAATTTGCGATCAGCCGTAACTAATTATTCCGATTTCGATCGTTACAAAAAGTTTGAAAATTTGCGCGCCAAACTGTCGCGTGCGTCCGCCCGGCACATCGGCTTAATTAACTTCAAAATCGCTCAAACCTGTATTCTTCGCTATTATAGCACATACTGTAAATAAATGGGTAGGAAAAGTAATTGTTTACTTGTAAAAAGACTAAGTGTTAAAACAAAACGAAAATAATTTGTTCCGTGGTAGAAAACCGTTCGTTGCTTGTGGTTTCTGTGGTGTGAAGATCTCACATGTGATTGGTTACAATACAATAAACATTCCAGACATATTTTAGGTGTTCACGGTAATATAATCAGCGCTGTAATTGGATACTAAAAAAATTAGGTTTCCGATTGAGGACTGGAACTGACATCTGATCACTGAAGATAACATCTTAAGCATGGCATATGCATTTCACCCGAAAAAAAAAAACGTTCGTAGAGTCGAGACGTGATTCACTGAAAAAAAATGATTTATTCAGTTCCAGTCCTGTTTCTGGAGTATCCACCTAAGTTACGACCGGACGCAATCAGACAAAGGCTTGCTCCCAGGGTACTATCGATTTTCTGTTCGGAACTAGTCTAGGTTTAGGGCCAGAAAACGTTTTTGTTGTTTGTTTGTTTGTTGTTTGTTTGTTGTTGTTTGCCTGTCAGTTCCTTTATCTATTTTTGTTGTTGTTATGTTATAGGAAGACCGGGAAATTAATATCATTAGGCACATTTATATCTATAACAGAATAAAAGAGTATTATACGACAAAACTTTGATTTCTATTTTAGTAGCTGGAGAACTGTCGGTTCAATTTATTCTACTGCTCCAGAACCTTTGTTGTGACTGCATTCGATCGGCCGTATACAGAATTCGAATTCTGTATACGGCCGATCGAATGCAGTCACAACAAAGGTTCTGGAGTTCCAGTAGAATAAATTGAACCGACAGTACTCCACAGAACATAAAAAACGAGACAGCTTTTGTCGATAATACTCTTTATTCTGGTATAGCTATAAATGTGCCTAATGATATTAATTTCCCGGTCTTCCTATAACATAACAACAACAAAAATAGATAAAGGAACTGACAGGCAAACAAACAAACAAACAAACAAACAAACAAACAAACAACAAAAACGTTTTCTGGCCCTAAACCTAGACTAGTTCCGAACAGAAAATCGATAGTACCCTGGGAGCAAGCCTTTGTCTGATTGCGTCCGGTCGTAACTTAGGTGGATACTCCAGAAACAGGACTGGAACTGAATAAATCATTTTTTTTCAGTGAATCACGTCTCGACTCTACGAACGTTTTTTTTTTTCGGGTGAAATGCATATGCCATGCTTAAGATGTTATCTTCAGTGATCAGATGTCAGTTCCAGTCCTCAATCGGAAACCTAATTTTTTTAGTATCCAATTACAGCGCTGATTATATTACCGTGAACACCTAAAATATGTCTGGAATGTTTATTGTATTGTAACCAATCACATGTGAGATCTTCACACCACAGAAACCACAAGCAACGAACGGTTTTCTACCACGGAACAAATTATTTTCGTTTTGTTTTAACACTTAGTCTTTTTACAAGTAAACAATTACTTTTCCTACCCATTTATTTACAGTATGTGCTATAATAGCGAAGAATACAGGTTTGAGCGATTTTGAAGTTAATTAAGCCGATGTGCCGGGCGGACGCACGCGACAGTTTGGCGCGCAAATTTTCAAACTTTTTGTAACGATCGAAATCGGAATAATTAGTTACGGCTGATCGCAAATTTGTTCGGCGGTCTTTCCAGTTTGCGATCTTGCGATCAAGGAACTTCTGCCGGCTCAGTAGCTCGAGGGTTCAATTGTTAGCCCACACAAATCAACCCTTGTTCTACAAAAATATTAGTAACATTTATGCTAATCACGATTGTTGATTTTTTATTATCTTCATGTGATGTCGTTACATGCAAAGCTGGTCGCCGTCGCGTCGCGTTGGCTTCTAAATTTTTTCTTTCTAAACTCGAACGATGACCTGGATGCGGTCCTCAACACTGATCTTGGGGAACAGCGGTGTTTTAAATTCCTAATAAGACAGTTTGTATCCTCAAACAAAACAAAAATAATTTGTTCCGTGGCCGATAGGAAACGGTTCGTTGCTTGTGGTTTCTGTGGTGTGAAGATCTCGCATGTGATTGGTTACAACACAATAAACATTCCAGACATATTTTAGGTGTTCACGGTAATATAATCAGCGCTGTAACTCCCGCGATTGCGTCATAAACATGGCGGGCCGTCAAGATAGACTGCATAGCAGGCGTATTCTGTGGCGAGCGAGTGCTAAAATTACGATCGAGTGTTTAAGCCGTCATATTAGATTGATAAGAACAAGGGGGGGAGGAGGAAAATACTTTTTCTTTTTACCTCCTCTCCCTCACTGGCCTCTGCGCTCCAGGCTTTCCTTGTTCTTATCAATCTAATATGACGGCTTAAACACTCGATCGTAATTTTAGCACTCGCTCGCCACAGAATACGCCTGCTATGCAGTCTATCTTGACGGCCGCCATGTTTATGACGCAATCGCGGGAGTTACAGCGCTGATTATATTACCGTGAACACCTAAAATATGTCTGGAATGTTTATTGTGTTGTAACCAATCACATGCGAGATCTTCACACCACAGAAACCACAAGCAACGAACCGTTTCCTATCGGCCACGGAACAAATTATTTTTGTTTTGTTTGAGGATACAAACTGTCTTATTAGGAATTTAAAACACCGCTGTTCCCCAAGATCAGTGTTGAGGACCGCATCCAGGTCATCGTTCGAGTTTAGAAAGAAAAAATTTAGAAGCCAACGCGACGCGACGGCGACCAGCTTTGCATGTAACGACATCACATGAAGATAATAAAAAATCAACAATCGTGATTAGCATAAATGTTACTAATATTTTTGTAGAACAAGGGTTGATTTGTGTGGGCTAACAATTGAACCCTCGAGCTACTGAGCCGGCAGAAGTTCCTTGATCGCAAGATCGCAAACTGGAAAGACCGCCGAACAAATTTGCGATCAGCCGTAACTAATTATTCCGATTTCGATCGTTACAAAAAGTTTGAAAATTTGCGCGCCAAACTGTCGCGTGCGTCCGCCCGGCACATCGGCTTAATTAACTTCAAAATCGCTCAAACCTGTATTCTTCGCTATTATAGCACATACTGTAAATAAATGGGTAGGAAAAGTAATTGTTTACTTGTAAAAAGACTAAGTGTTAAAACAAAACGAAAATAATTTGTTCCGTGGTAGAAAACCGTTCGTTGCTTGTGGTTTCTGTGGTGTGAAGATCTCACATGTGATTGGTTACAATACAATAAACATTCCAGACATATTTTAGGTGTTCACGGTAATATAATCAGCGCTGTAATTGGATACTAAAAAAATTAGGTTTCCGATTGAGGACTGGAACTGACATCTGATCACTGAAGATAACATCTTAAGCATGGCATATGCATTTCACCCGAAAAAAAAAAACGTTCGTAGAGTCGAGACGTGATTCACTGAAAAAAAATGATTTATTCAGTTCCAGTCCTGTTTCTGGAGTATCCACCTAAGTTACGACCGGACGCAATCAGACAAAGGCTTGCTCCCAGGGTACTATCGATTTTCTGTTCGGAACTAGTCTAGGTTTAGGGCCAGAAAACGTTTTTGTTGTTTGTTTGTTTGTTTGTTTGTTTGTTTGTTTGCCTGTCAGTTCCTTTATCTATTTTTGTTGTTGTTATGTTATAGGAAGACCGGGAAATTAATATCATTAGGCACATTTATATCTATAACAGAATAAAAGAGTATTATACGACAAAACTTTGATTTCTATTTTAGTAGCTGGAAACTGTCATTTTTCTACTGACTCCAGAACCTTTGTTGTGACCATGCATTATGTATACAGGATTCGTATTCTGGGATACGGCCGATCGAATGCAGCCTTCATTCGCATTTCCAGGAATAAATTGAACCGACAGTACTCACAGAACATAAAAACGAGACACTTCATAATACTCTATTCTGGTATAGCTATAAATGTGTAATATTATTAGAGCGGCTTACATTTGGTCTTATCCATTTTCTTAACGTTTCTTTTTTTTGTTTTTTTTTTCTTATAGAATGGTGGTGATGCAAAAGAGTTAGCTGACGGCACAAGGGAGGGAATGCCCCCCTTCATCGTTTTTGAGGGAGAGGTGCACTCTCCAGACGACATATTCATCAGTGCTGAGCAGGAAATCCTGCTGAAGATAAATGGGGGGCATACCAGTGCCCTAACCACGTTACTGCTAATATATTTCGTTTGTAATATACAGTACCCGAAAGAATGCATGAACGTTTACACGTTCCTGCAAAGATATGTTCTTAATGTTTATGACAGCGTGAAACTGCCAACTAAAGTAATACAGCTTTTAAATGAACTGAACTGTTCGGGCGAATGATATGTCTTAGAGTATGTGTCTTCCTAAAAGCGTTATTAAGGGCGCTACAATATTCTCGTCAACTTGTTGTTGCTGTTCTTTTTTTATCTAACTTGAGTTCTAACTTTGCTTAGAAGGGCACGGTTTTGTCTGAAACCTTTTATGTACTTGTTTTTAAATAGTCAGTCTTGAGTGTGCATCTCTGTAGCCAAGGGGAAGGGTGTTTTTCTCACTGATTAAATACTTGATTTAGAAACTATATGG
Source organism: Platygyra sinensis (assembly GCA_019787425.1). NCBI lineage: Eukaryota > Metazoa > Cnidaria > Anthozoa > Scleractinia > Merulinidae > Platygyra > Platygyra sinensis. The sequence continues at coordinate 36,356 of JAHPZR010049339.1, read as the reverse complement.
AACCTGAGTTGTGGTCAGTAGTCATAATTGTATGTACTCCAAAGTTACTTTTTTCCGTGCTTTGTTCACTGCAAAGCGTGTTAACGCAGCACCTGAATGGTGTTGTTATAACACAACTGAAAGTGTCGATTAACTCAAAATTGGTGTCAAATTATTATTTGTGTAAATTTACCTTATTCTGGTGTGCACACAGCTGCACGGTGTTTCACCCCATTTAAGTGTCATAGGTACACTTTTTTAGTGTAAATGAAACACTAAAGAGGTGTCAAATAAGCATCATTGTGGTGTATTTTAACACCTCAATTGGGTTACATGAACACGCCTTCGGTATCAATGCACCCTTTTTTGGAGTAAAATTACCCTGATTCTGTGTTCCTATAGCACCGCGCAGGTGTCTTTCAACGCAATAAAAATAATACTTATTCGCAATTTACACCATGTTGGTGTAAATGTACGCTGTTATAGTGTTAATAAAACACTAAATTGGTGTTCACACAGCTGCAAGAATTTACACTTTTTTAGTGTTACCATAACACCCTCGATTTTTCTGTGTAAGAAAGATAGTTTCCTCAGTTTGATGAGCTACTACAATTTATTAAAAAAGGAACATCAGAAGTTGCCTAGCAGGAGTTGTCAAACTACGCCCTCTTAAGCACACTAGTTGAAAAACCACTTCTTTCTACAAAACACCAATAATATTGTATGTGCACTTAGTCAGAAGATCTAAAAGACAATTACCACATAAAATCAGCTTTGCACGGAAAGGTGTAGCTGATTTCCCCAGTTTTCCCCATAAAACATGTACTGTCTGGTTGATTGCATAATACTTTTCTTGAATTCTGCTTGTTTCCACAACAGAATATTTAGCCTCATCTTCAAATAGTACAAGAGCAAACTCCTGTTCATCATTTCCTATGAAAAACATATTCATAAGAGATAATGTTAATTGACCACTCAACAAGAAGAATCTAGTTCTCAGTTCTCTTTGAAACATACCCAATTCTTAAGTATCTTCCGGATTTTAAAGAAGTGTAGTGGCTCATTTTGTCATAATATCGTCTTCACTTTCACATTCTTTAGACTACATGTTCATCGCAAGAATTATTCTAAAAGCGACTTATTATTGAACGAAATTAACATAAAGATTATATTTCACGGTGAACAGCTGTAGGGTACATAATCCACACATTTTCACGTGCAACAAGGCAGCTTCAGCTTGCAAGTTGCCGCCATAAATGTAGGTTTTCATGTACCCGAACTTAAGAAATCCACGAACCAAAGCTTCAGCCAGTCGACCGAGATGAAGTCGATTAAACACAACCAAATTGGTGGAACGAAAACTTGTATTGTTCGCGCTTTGTGGACTCTTGTAACTTTACTAAATTATTCCAATCTTACCGCTATGCTACCCAAGGGAAGCTATTGCCTAAACCCTTTCATTGCCTAAAAGTTTCTTCCCGATTACCTGGGCTGGTGTGTTCATATGCGAAAACTTTCATCCACTCGGTCGCAAAAAACTGAGATCTCGGTAACCGTACCAGCCCGGCTTCTCATATGAACACGTCCAAATTTTTACGAAGGAAAGAGTGGCGAGGCGAGATCTCGGAAACCGAGCCAGCCCGGTTGACCGGGCTCATGACGAGCCCCTTAACAAACTCTACAATACTTCCTTTTTTCTGAAACTAATTGAATTTTGTTAAATAAAAGCTCTTACGCGCCATTAACATCTCATTATTTTCCTACAGAAAACGCATCCTTCAAGGTTGCGCGCGCGAGATCAAAAGCTTCCGATCAATGGTTCGGTTAACGGTTTAATTTTCAAACTATTGTCTTTAATATATTGTCTTAAATATTGTCTCTTTAAGATTTAGCGCACAAATCCTGGCGCTTTGTTTTATGCACAAATCCTGGCGTTTTGTTTTATAAAAAGGCCACCTCAATCACTGCATTAAAGAAACCAAGAATTTGGATAATACCTGATCTCTGTTATGTAAACGTGTGCAAATTTATACTTATGTATTGCAAAGTAAGCTTAATTACTAAAATACTCACCTGAAGCTTCCTGAATTTTCTTCATTTGCAACCTTTCGCTGAGCGCCATAATTTCAGATAGGACAAAGTTAAGGCGGGATTAAACGAGCCAATGCGTACAAGAACTGCGTTAAAATGGGAGTTTTTCGGGACACGACCTTTGAAGCATTCTACATGGCACGACCTTTGATTGGCAAACCCGATCGGTGCTTAAGTTTGCTATCACGTGTTGACACCTTCGCGGAAAGGTTCGAGTATTTTAATTGGTTGAATAATACATGTGATCTGCTTTGCATGACGTGACGTCATAACTGCGGATTACACAGGACACTCGAGGTCACAGGTGATAACCCTTACCTCGACCGTGATTATTCTGGATATCACACTCGAACCTTTCTGTGAAGGTGTTAGCAAACTGCCTTTGCACCGATCGTGTTGCTATATCAAAGGTCGTGCCATGTAGATTTTATATTTCGAAGGTCATGTCCCGTGAAACTCCATTTCATCAACAATTATTGGATGAGGCTTTTTGTGATATCCAGAATAATCAATGCCGAGGTAGGAGTTTTAAATATCAGACGTCAAGCCGAAGGCTGAGGCTGATAACTCTTACCGAGGCCTTGATTATTCTGGATATCACAAAAACCGAATCTTATAATTGTTTTATTTATACACTGGACGACCAAAAAAACCAAAGGCTGGGGCTGATAACCCTTACCGAGACCTTGATTAAAACCGAATCTAATAATTGTTTTATTATACACTGGACGGAAAAAATGTTTTTGCTTCTTCACTGATGGCAAGCAACACAAAGCGCGCAAACTCGACAGGATAACCCGTGACCTTGAGTGACCTTGACTAGCCTACCACGCAGACGTCCCTAGGCTCGTCACGAGTTCTTGAGTAATATGTGCAGTTATGACGTCACGGGCGCGGGACTTCCGTGACTACGTGCTTTTTCTCGCGCTTTCCCAAAGTCATGCCATGTGAATATTCGGTTTGCTCGGCTACAAGTTTTTCTTCTCCCTAAAGTCCAACCACTCACACTTTCATAGTGCCTTCCATTAATTGAAATATGGTAACCTTTTCACATGCCTACTAAGAACTTTGGTAATAATTAGTTAATGAACGGTGTATGGGCAAATAGCCATTTCAGGTGCAGATGCCCAAGATATTTTATTTCAAGGCCCCATAATAATATACCTAAATGTCACAAACTTAAACTTGTGAAATCCCTATCTTTCGATATACCTGAAACCTAAACAAGGTACCCCTTTCGGATGGAGGCATCCTGTATAGCATCTTTTAGGGAGTAACCCCTCCCCAGTCTGTCGGCAGCTTATGCATGGAAACATTAATGTCATATTTATCTTTATAATATTAAGTTTGATGATGTCAAAATTTGAATAGAAGGCCAACCAATCGGAAAAATGCATTTGTCATCATAAAAAGTCTTGCCAATAACTTAAAAAGGATAGCATAGTATAAATCAAAGATAGTAAAAATCAATCTAAATGCATGAATGTTGGACTTTTCTTTCATGAAAGTGAAAAGGAAGGTGAAATTAAATGGTACTTTTTCTAGACTGGCTTAATTAATGACTAGTTCTTTGGAAAATTTTTGAACATATATATGTGCATAATATATAACAAATAAAGTAGATTTGATACTGTAGGGGAATTGAGAATCTGATTTTTCTACTTTTTGACAGAACCCAGGAGAAATTACACTGATTCAGACAGGTCATCAGTTTCTGGTTCTGGAAGTTCAGACAACTCAGACACAGATCACGAAATTCCCAGCACCCTAAGTGAAAGTTCAAGTGCACTAAGTGGAGAAAATTTGAGTGATCCTCAAAGCACAAGTTCAGACAATGACAAGCAAGCTGGCTACTCCAGTGACCTATCTGAGGATGAACAACCTGTTTGCCAAGGCAGTAGCATCAAAAGAAAAACATTTGAGGCAACATTTTTGGCCTTATCAAACAAACACAAATTTTCCAAATCAACAAAGAATGACATCCTAAAATTTATGGCAATTTCTGTTCCAGGGCCAAACCTACCATCCTCTAATTACATGTTTGAAAAGAAATTTTTTCAAGAGATGAACATACATTACACCAGATATGAACTGTGCATCAAGTGCAATACAAATCTAGATGAAGGGAAGTGTCAAAAAGGAAACTGTGTGCACTTCAACAGAAAGTTAAATGACCATGAAATTGAAGTCTGCTATTTCATCCCAGTCAAGGACCAAATTCAAAGGATTCTTGCAGGCATTATTGAATGTGATAATTCATTAATTTGAGATCGAGATAAATACAGGGCAATTTGATTGTAAAACGAAAAATTGCTTAGTTCAGCCTTATGTATTCAGTGATAACACTATAAGCATGTTGTAATCAATGTTACATGATAAATATGAACAAATTTATATTATTATAATTTCTTGATTCAGATACAATATCTAAAAGTTTATAGGATCAGGAAAAATGTTTTTCTAGGGTGTTACTCTTAAACATATTTTGGCATAGGTAGGAACACAGCATGTACAACTTTCTGTATAACCATCTTGTGTCAGCTCAGGAATGTAGTATACCTTAAGTATACTTTTAAACAATTAGAAAAGTATACTTAATTTGTACTTAAAGTATACTTTAAGTATACTTTAAGTATACTTAGAGAAGTATACTTAAAGTAGTACACTTTTGGTCACCTAAAAAGTATACTGGAAGTATACTTTATCTGAAGTATACTTCAAGTATACTTAACAAAAATTATACTTTAAGTATACTTTATGCACACTCATGTAAATACACGAGCTGACTACAAACACTGAATTTGCTATACTGATGCATAATTATACTTACAGCTTTATGACCATGAAAATATGTAATGTAAAGTTAACAAATCAAATGTGGTTTAGCGTTGTCTGCACCCTTATTGACAGGAAGTACACTTATAGTGGTGGTCAAAATGTTGTGGACTCAGGAGATGCATTATATTAATTAACCTTCATTACACTTATTGAAATTTAAAATTCATATAATTTTTGGTCAGTATCCAAAGCAGGAGCCCACAGTAGATCAAAGACTAGCTGGATCATCCTGTTTCTGTTCAAAATTAATTTTATTTGCTAAATTTCAAGGTGTCTCTAATACGGCATACATACATGTATTTACCTAACTAACATTTTTGGAAGATTTGCCTTCAAACTCAAAGTTGAGAGTTTCACCCTGAAGATTGCAGCTTATATTTATTTTCTTTCAGATCCAACAGCTTAATTATGATGGGAATTACACTGACACCATTGTGAATCACTTAGCTTTTAAACCATGTACTGATGTAGTTCTGTTTGTGGATGCAAACTCTTCAAGCTTTTGTGCTTCAACAACTAGAACAAAAACACACAGCAACATATTTCAGTTTCACCACAATAAATTGCTCATAACAGAAACATGATTTCAATCCAAGATCTATCAGAAGCTTTCAAATCTGTTTTTGTTTCAGTTATGATTGAAAAACAATAATTAAAAGCTGAAATGGTCAAGAAGAAATCAAGAAAGAGATCCAAACCTGGCTGCCAAAATTTGCCAAGTTTAAGTGTAGTGATAACATAAGTCATTACAGCTGGCAGTGATCATCAAAAACACTATATAAAGTCCTAAACCAGAAAGTCTAAGATTGTTTATACTTACAATTGTTCCCACATCCAAAAGATCCAGATATTGTCGCTTTTAAACATCATTTAGCTCAGTAAAATTGACTTGCTGCTGCAAAATGTAGCTTTACTGTGCAATGTAGTTCACCCAGTGTCAAAATTTCCCGCCCTTTTCAGAGCATTGCATCATGGGCTATAGCACTCGTTCCCAGGGTCTACCAGCATTTAAAATCCAAGATGGCGGCTCGTTTCTGGCATGTTCGAATTCTACAAAAGAACTCGCCTTTTTGGAGATCTTTACACAATGTAGAGACCTGCGAAATGCTGGAAAGTCTTCCAAAATCATTGGCAGAAGCTAGTGCATAGTTATCCCAAGCTACTTTGTTACTACAGAGCTTCAAAATATCTACCTTTTCCTGAGAAGGATGAAAGTTAATGCACGAAGACATGAAACATAATTTGTGGCCTAGCTTGATATCCACATTGCTGGTATTTATAATAATGATATTGTACCATCAGGTTTTCAAAAGGAATCAGCAATTAGACACTAAACTATACGAATCCTTGAAATTCCAATAGCATTCCGGGAATTCTTTTTGCAAGGGTAAGAGAAATAGTCAATGCACTTCCTTAGCCAGTGCCACTGACAATGCTATTTGTATCTG
>JAHPZR010049339.1:0-25000 GCA_019787425.1 Platygyra sinensis | reverse complement strand
GAAACTTAATTGGAATTTCCAGAGAGGTGGTGGGATCCCTTCCGTAGGGGAGGTATGGATATTTTCTGGACTTACACAATACTAAGAAACTGCCTATTATAAGTTAACCACTGTGGGGTTTTAAAGACTTTGAATCTTGTTAAATTAATATAATTATATCCGGTAACAATTGCAAATCTCTGAAAACAAAGCCCAGTCATTCTGACTTCCGTAGTGCATATAAGTGTTTACATTGTCTCAGTATATCCAGTAACCATTGCAAATCTCTGAAAACAAAGCCCTATTATTGTGACTCCCTCAGTGCATATAAGTGTTTACAATATTTCAGATGTTGCAATAAACAGATTTTATCTGTGCGTCTCGCACTATTAACAGCAAATAATATTATTAGATAAGTTGTGGCAATGGGTATTATGCATGTATTATGTAAGACCTGAATGCATTAAGGTTACCTTGAACTTAAGGTAAGGTATTATGCAAGGCTTGAATGCTTTGATCACAAACATCAGTGCATTCAAGTCTTGCATAATGCCTTTCCTTAAGTTCAAGGTACTAGTTAACTTTGACTTTTTCTTTTCTTTCTGAAGCAAGTATATTTAGCTTAATCTGGAGTGCACCAACCATAAGCTTTAGCAACGTGCACACAAGACTTCTGTATATTTGTTTTTTCTCAAACAAAAATTGCATTTGAGCAAAATGGTGTGATATCCTTGTAACTGTGGGTCCTGGGTTGTTCAAAACAGATAAATCCTGGATAAGTGTGAATTTTCATTTTACTTTCATAGCTTTCCAGTTTAGGTACAGTGTATCTGTTTATACTTTGTATATCAGTTTTACAAATGACTTATGTCAACCCCAAGACATTATCGTTTAAAAACTTTAATATTTTTAAAACAGTTGCTTCTTTGCCTTTTTACATGTATGCTGGATAAGTGTGTATTGACTAAAAAGGACCCAGGACAAAAGAAGTTTTGTAACAAAACACTTTAAACCTCATTTGTCTGCATTCGAGAAATAGTCATATTTACTATTTGCATGTGATATGTGATTTCTGACAAAGTAGGTCTACAACATAATAGTTTTATGTGTACGTGTAAAGTCTTCGATGATCAGGAAAAGTGAAATGTTTCAGTTACATGTACATGTAATTAAAAAAAAGATTTGAAACTTAAACCAAGGAAGTGTGTGTTCCATGTGTTGGGTGGGCTTGCCGCAAAGTAACGAGTGGTCATGCGGAGTAAAGTATTTAACAAACAAATGTTCAAATGGCAAATTAAATAAGAAAACAGTTTAATCCCAGGTGCTTTCCAAAGCACACAATTTGACTCAATGATTAAGTTGTTAAATTTCAGTAAATGGGTTTAGTTAAACGAAAATTATTCAAGGAATTTCAAGTAAAAGGATTTCGAAACACGATTAAAACACCCTTTAAGTCCCTTAAATCTTACTTATATTTATGTTTTGAAGATATTTAATTTTCACTTAAATGGGCAGTAAATATTAAAGGATGTTTTGATTGCATTTAATCTTCACTTAAACATGCATTAAGGTTTAGCCTTGAGAGTATTTACGATAGGTTTAATCTCGAATTAAACATAGATATATATTTTCTTAAACGTTCACTTAAATGTATTAAACACAAGTTTAAGATAAGATAAAATCAAGTTTAATTTAAGTGCGCCAAAATGAGTTTTTTTGTCTTGTGATAGAAGCGTGACGGTCGCATTTTCTCAATTTTTTTTTATAATTTTGTTGAGAATATTATAAATAAAAAAAAACGTATGATCGCTCGTGCATTTCGTGATATATGGTCACTCGTGATGTTTTCAAGTTCTCAAATTGCACTCGCCTGCGGCTCGTGCAATTTTGAGAACTTGAAAAACATCACTCGTGCCCATATATCACGAAATGCACTCGCGTTCATACGATTTCCTATACTTATTGCACGTGTTTGTAAGGTAACGAGGGGGCGAATATCGGTTTTGTCTGTCGACTCCCAAAATTTTATTACATTATTATATGGCTAGTGTTTGTAAATGATATAACGCTTGCTCTGATTGGATAAGTGCAGCTTAACGCCAGGGCATTATTCTCCCCATCCTCGGAGACCCAGGGGCAGTTAGTGGGGGCGGGAAAAAAGCTAAAACGGGCGAGAAAAAAATTCGCGCGAAGAAAAGTCAAGAACGGGAAGAAGAGCCCCTGGGGACAATGTTTTAAAGGACCAGTTCCAAACGGTCCTGCTAGTTCTGGCTTCTGATTGGTACCAGAAAACCTTTGTATTTTTCTGCCAAATCACAGAGCAGCAAGAAATGAAATGAAAGGTAGGGGAGATCTTTCGACATATCCGCTAGAAACTCGCCGCAGATACGCTGGACTTTTCGCAGGTATCGTAACATTAGCGCATTTAACAAACTGAGAGTTTTTGTACACTCCTCGTTGTCGATAACATTTTCGGCGTTTCGGAATATTTTCGTCGCTTTCTTGGACGAAATGGATTTTTTCCCAATATTTCTTACATCACTCGCTGTGACTGAAACTTTCCAAATCCTGAGTAATCTTTCATCGCATTGGCTAGCCAGGTATGTCAAACTCTCACAATTCTGTTTCGAGCGGGATATTAGGGACGTTAAGCATCGACAACGAAATGGCACGACGACGGGCGGAAGTAAAATTTTCCCGCGCAAGGGTTCTGCGCACGTGCGATGTTGTCAAAACGTCGTCTTGCCTTCGTCGACGACTGAATCTCAGCAGATTTTCGTTCTAGTGAAAACGTAAGTAAATAACTAAACTTTTACATGCTGATAAATATCCATCTTCACCTTCTGTTGTAATTATTGTTTTTTGTATTATTTGAGGATCAGTGGAAGTCAAAAGTTTAACAGTTAAGCGAATTTCAACAAACTAAAATGACTTTTCTTTCAGAAGGATCCGAAACCATGGCCGGCGAGCAAGAACCAGTTTAGCGAACCTATGGATCATGTCCCCATATCTGCATGGGAATGAAAGCCGCTTCAACAGCATACAGAGACCTCCTAGTCCATCATCACAAACAGAGCGCTGACTACAAGAAATCATGTCAGGGATTTGCAAAACTTTCTTCAGAATTCGTATATCTCGTTACGTTTTCCAAAACGAGACTCCATCGAGCTCTTCCAGGTCAAAAGGCGCGTACGAATCATACGGAAAGTCGAGGTTTTTCGATGCAAAGAGGTCGAACAAATTCATCATCATCGATAAAGCCATCGTTGTGATTAATTAGAAGCAGATTTCGGATGTTTTTGAAGGCCATAGCGAGAGCAACTAGTCGGAGAACCAAAACTCGTCGTCTCCTCAAAACTAAGAACGAAACCCTCGACCCAATCCTCCTTGGGTTGCAACCGTCGTCGTCGTGCATTTCGTTGTCGATGCTTAAGGTCCCTATTAATCGGTCATGCAACATGGCTTAATTTTATTGTGTGTGGGGTCGAGGCGAGATGGTCGAGGGGAACGGTCGTGTCTTTCACTAGAGCGCCTCTGGTGGCCCTTAATTAAGAGCCGAAAAAATGCGGGAAGGTTTGAATTATGACAATTAAGAGAGATAACCGAAGAAGACAACGCAGTCAGTTAAGCAGCACGTCAAGTGAAGAAAACTCTCCAGCGACTAAGAAGTTAGCAGCGACGAAAAGTGACGCCACGAGGTTTGGCGACCCTTCGAGATCAGCGAACATGCCGACAACAGCGGGAAACCTTCAAGCGCCCGAGGAAGCCTCTCAAGAAGAACCGAGCAGAGGTGAGATTTGGAAAATACTGATAAATATACAGGCGAATGTCGCCAAAATTCTTAACGAAAATCAAGAGCTGCGAAAAGATATTGAAAGTTTGAAAGAGTCGATACAGTTCAGCGATGAGCAAGTAGCGATAGTCAAGAAAGAAAATGAAGAATCCGTTCAAAAAAATAACGTTTTGGAAAGCAAAGTTTACGACCTGGAACAGCGTGTGCGAAATCTTGAATTCGACCACGATACGCTAGAACAATATACTAGGAAATTTAATGTCGAGGTGCACGGTATACCGGAAGGCGAAGGTGAGAACTTGGCAGATATTATCATCAAAATAGGCCAAAAGATTTCAGTTGATATAACCTCTCAAGATATCGACATAGTACATCGACTGCGTAAGAAGACTCCGACCACAAAACCCATCATCGCGAGATTTACTTCTTACAGGAAGAAACGAGAATTCTACCAAGCTACATGTAGGTTCAACTTGAAAACGGCGAAAATTTCAGAGATCATTGCATCGGTGCAACACGAGGTCGAAGCTAAGATTTACATTAACGAGAACCTGACACAGAGAAGACAGGAACTTTTGGCCAAGGCCAGTAAAATAAGGAAAGCTAAAAAACTTGTCCGAGTTTGGACTGCAGATGGAAAACCTTTTGTCCGCAAAACTGAAGAATCCAGACCAGTAAGAATCAGTGAAGATTGGGATTTAGAAAACTTAGCAACCGGATGAAATCATCACTGCTCACACAGACTGTTAGGCTTATATCCTTTTTCAACAGGAAATAGCTCAATGTATCTTACGCTTAACTATTTAAGATATATCTTAGCTTGAGTTTAGGTATTCCGGGTGACTTTCTCGGTTAGATTTTCGGTTTAGGGGGGCAAAACTCCGACTAAAATACAATCATAGTCACACTTGTTGGATTGCTCGCCAAATACTCTATGTTCATTTGCTGTGGTTGCTTGTGTGAGCGTTTTGAGCGCTCACAAAACTTAGTGCTTTTTTGTGGTCCTTTTAATGTATTGATTTTATTTTTTTATTGTGTCTTGTTATCTGCATTGCTTAATTTTGTGTTTCTTATTTTATATCGAGAAATTTTTGTGAATCATCTAAATTATCCATATTATTTATCTGCCATTTTCAATATTCTTTTAGGTGGTGGGCTAACACGTTTTGTTTTGTTCATCGGCGGCTTCTGCAGTCCCCTATTTACCATATACACTTACGATGCCTCTTAGATTAATATCACTCAATGTTAAGGGCATAAGCAATTTAAAAAACGACGAACAATATTCACTTGGTGTCGAAAACGTAATGCAGATATAATATTCCTGCAAGAAACACATTCTACGCTTCAAACAATGCTTCAAAGGAAAAATGAATGGGGTGCAAAGCTCATCAATAGCCATGGAAGCTCTAATTCACGTGGAGTTGCAATTATGATAAGAAATAACCTCGACTGTACAATCCATCACACAGTCTTAGACCCCATGGGACGTTATATAATTCTAAAAGCTGATATAAAAGATACTACATATCTGTTAATTAATGTATACGCTCCGAACAAGGACAAAGATATTATGGATTTTCTTAAAAATCTTCTCAACACGTTGAAAAAAGAAAATCTTGACTCCGAGGAAAATATTGTTATGGGAGGCGATTTCAACTGCCCTCTAAATCCAGCGATTGACAAAAAAGGAGGCACACTCAATGAACGAAAATCGGTCATATCATGTATTAGGGATTGTTTACAAAATGAACTTGATTTAGTCGATATATGGAGAATTAAAAATCCGGGCATCAGCAGTTTTACATGGAGTCAAAAATCTCCAAGAATTTTTTGTCGTCTAGATTATTGGTTAATTTCGAATAAGTTAAGTGATTTAGTGACATCGACTGATATAATTCCTGCTATTAGAACTGATCATGACGCAATCTCTTTAGAAATTGGAGAGCTGGAAAATGAGCTTAGAGGTCCTGGTTATTGGAAGATGAATTGTTCCTTGTTAGAGGATGAGGAGTATGTAAATAGTGTTACGGAACTGATTCCAATCTGGGCTGCCTGAGGGACGAAAAGAACTGTCAGATGATCGATAGTGTTTGGGACTGGATAAAATATAACATCAGAGCTCATGCTAGCTGGCATTCAAAAAAGAGGTCAAAAGAAAGGGAAGAGAAAGAACTAAGTCTTCAAAACAAACTTAATGAGGCAAAACAAGCATCGGAAAAAAATCCTTGTGATTCTCTTACCTCTCGCTATCACGAAGCTCGAGAAAATCTAGAAGCCTTCTACGAAGAAAAAACAAAGGGCATAATAATACGTGCTCGAGCTCGTTGGCATGAACACGGAGAAAAGAGTACCAAGTATTTTTTGAACCTGGAGATCCGGTCTAATGTAGCTATCTTCTAGACGAATCTATTTACTCTTCATTTTTTTCATTCAAATGCCTGCATAGTTGTTGTGGCCTCGATATCTCTAATTATCTGCAGTTTTACAATTCTGAGCATGAACCCGATATTTTGAGGAACACTGAACTAACTTTTAAACAAACTATGCAAGAACAGAATTATTTAGGTCGTCTTTTTTTCCTAGAGTTGCTCGTCTCTGGAATAATTTACCTATATCTATTAGGAAGAGGGAATCACAAATCAACGTTCAAAAAAGACTCTACTGTTTTGCTACTGATAGCAGAGATTTAACGTAATTGTTATTTAATTTCAGTCAGCATTATTTTTGTAACACGTAATATTTTACTATATTCTTTTTATAATACTGCCTGTCATTATGTATATTTTATTCATGTTCTTGTTTTACATATATTGTTTCTGGTGGCCTTTATCACCAGGGAAGTTCATTCCTGTTGCTAGGTCTTCCAGCAACTATTTATTTATATGTTTGCATGTACATATATTTATCTGCTGTAAAATTATTAAGTAAAGTAAAGTACAAACCCTTTGTAACATAACACCTTCATATGCTGAAAGGCGAGAGTCACGTTTCGCGTAATTAAAGTCGGTTGTTATGTAACAGTAGATGACGGCGGTAACTATATCACGTTTCACGAGCTGAACGTTTGCGTAAAGATTAAAAAGATAACAAACGCGCAGTCGGACAGTGTGAGTAACCGTGAGTTTTAAAGCGCGGTACCATATCGGAAACTTGAACGCTATAAAGAAGCTAACCATTAACCCCTTGCATTAACCCTAACCGTAATCAGTATTTTCAGTGCTTAGGCCTATAATCAGTATTTACTTTGTGTACGCATCACAAGGTATCCAAGGGCGGTTTGAGATATGGAAACAAGTCCTAACCATCTTTTAAATTGTTTCCGGGTAATGTTTTCTCGCAAAACGTTGTTGCTAAATATTACGTAATGTTTTTGTGAGCGCAAAAGAGTTAAAAAAGCGCGGTTTTAATTTTTTTTTTAAATTCTTGTTTTATGTAACTGTGGCTTATACTAGCGGACTTCCTTGTGAATGGCGATGAGCTGAGCTAAAATCTGCCAAAGTACTCGTTCTGTTTATTTTTTTCCTTCTCCGCGACATCTGGCTTTTTGGCACTTCCACTAATATTTCGAGTTTGCAACTTTTTTCACCGCAAAATAAAACCGGTCTAGACCGCGGCGATTTCAGCCAGTCGAATTGGTGAATATCCGGAGCATTACGTGAGTGCCTATTTAAGCTCCCAAATAGATCACCTGCCATGTTAGTAAAAGCTAGATCACATAAGGAAAACTTATACCTCGACAACCATGAAATACTCTTTACATTAATTTGTATTTTTACCCCTGGTTCAAAGTGGTGTTTTCCTTTGTTTTATATTATTTTTGCATATTGTCATACAATAAATATTATACCATGGATAAAATTGAACCACGACATATATGTATGATAGAAGTCGGCCCAATACTTATTTCTCTCTATATCATAACATTTTAAATTTAATTTATGTGACCTTCTGGCAGCTAACAACAGTCACACTGGATATGAACTCTTACTGGCCACTACATTCTTCATCGCGCCCAATGAGGATACAATTTTTATCCCTCACGCGTGAGGAAATTGGTGTCGCCGTGATTACTAAAAGATAACCATTCCTATGCATGGTCACATAATCCCATAAAAAGGACTGTGTTACTGTATGATCGAAACAACGTCGCTTTTCCTCGGAAATATACGGTTATCCTCGGAAATCTTTGGGAAATGTAGGGAAACGATTGTCTCGCCTTCGGAAAACTTTATTTAGAATCTTCGGAAATCTTCGGAAAATGTTCTGAACTCTTCGGATAATCGTCAAAAAAGTCGTCATTAGTATATGTTTATATAATAAACAAATATGAATTATTTCATATGTACTTCACATAAGAATAATACATGGCTGCTTATCTCACTCGTTCGTTGTCCTCTCTTGTGAGATCATACATACTTCAAGTTTAACACTCGAAGAGAAATTCCATGCCTACGCGCACACATGTATTATCCTCCATATCGCATAATATGGTAGAACCCAAATGAGTGGACACCATGCATGTATTAAGCGGACACTAGTGAGGGTTCCAAGTGTGTTCTTTTAACACAGGTATCACTGAAAGTCACCCGTAAGACGCTCTAAGTGTATTTTTCATAAATGTGGATTCATTTTGAACTGATTGACCTCACGGCAATACATACTTTGAAACATATTTAAACATATTTCTGAGAGTGATGCAATTAATTAACCAAATTATTCGCGACGTTTTGTAGCTGTACGTTAATACCGCGGCACGAGATAATTTGTCCTCTGGCATTGACGCAAAATAAGTAACAAAAGCTAAGTCTAACAAGCACCGCAACTGTTTACTGTCAAAACGATTTTGGTGCTTTAGGGCGAAACAGAGATTCGCTCAATACGTTTTATCGAAAGTCAAATCTTGTTTTGTAAATAAGCGTTAACGCTATGAAATAGTACTTTCAAAGGGTGCCGCTGGTTGTCATAGCAACCAATTAAAATAAAACCTTTAAAATCAACGTACTCTTAATGAATAAAATGAAATGCAATTTATATTTCGTCCCCAAGTTTAAACGAACGCTTTGGTGTTTTTTAGGGTATCAAGTCACCTTACTACGTGAACGACTTGAGGTCATTCCGAAATCCGTTTAGCCTGTTTCAGGCTCTCGGTAGTTAGGGACGAGCGAAGAAAACAGAACGAGCGAGAGATAAAACGAGGGAGACTAAGGCTCTCGATCATGAGTTGGAGACAAGTGAAAAAAGAGAAAGAGCGAGCGAGAGATAAACGAGGGGGGCTAGGGCTCTCGGTAGTTGGGGACGAATGAAAAAAAAAAACAAGAGCGAGAGAGATAAAACTAGGAGGACTTAGGCCCTGTGTAGTTTAGGAACAGCGAAAAAAGGAGAGAGTGAAATTAGTCGTCTCTCGTTTTTCTCTCCTTCGCCCTCTCTTTTTTTTTATTTTATTTTTTTTTATTTTCCCTCAGAAACCTGGAACAGGCTAAAATAAGTTTGGCAGAAAATCACGCCAATTTTTTTTTTCTCCCTAATTCTGGAATTGAACCATAACAGTCTATAGCGTAATTAAATTCCAGCTCGTTAGTAAGAAAATTCATCATGTTTGTAACTACTGTCGCTGGAGTGTATCGCCAAGTATTTCAAAAACTTTTTTCTTAAACTGAGTTAGAAATTCCTAAGTAAATTATAAGGAATGAAAATTAGACGGCTGTATTTAATAATGTTCCTGGACTTTATTTCTCAGCTCATACAGGTTTCGAATCCGTTGATGAAGATTCGTGCAGTTTCTATATAATTGCTATGCTAATGTTCTAGAACGTCCAGTCGATCACATGTAACGTGTTTATTGTTGAGCTTTTGACACCTCTTCAATGAAAATCCGGGACATTGACGTCCCCCAACCCGTTTTGGCGTCAGCATTCTTGATGCCAAAGTTGCAACTTCCAACCCAGAATCCCACTCGCACCTTTCCCTTGTGGATGTTACTACAATGGCCTTCAATATGGCGGTGACGGTAAAGATTTTGGTTCCGCCCGGTTCGCATGTAGAACGCACCGTCAATGGAGCCAGGAGAGCTGCACTCGGCGCCATTGAAGGTGAAATACCAACGACTACAGCAGTGGTCACATGCATAAATCCTGAGGGTGCCAGCAAAGAAAACATGGAGGACAGTGTCTGTGAAGTTCTTTGTAAATTCACAGTTCTACAGAAATAATTATGATTAGTAGTCAAATCTGATTTCAGCAATGCTTGTAATTTTGTCTGCCAGGAAAAAGTCAGAGTTTTGCAAATGAAAATAATACGTGACGCCAATTTCAAATAATGACGTTGAAAATTAATGTCCTAAACTAGAGTAGTCCGAGATACTTAAACTAGGGTATCTAAAAGATAGTAATGCAGCGGCACATTCTGTTAATAGTGCCAAATTTTACCTAGTCATTAATCTATATGCGCGTTCCAACCTTTATCTCTTAAAGTAGTGTCAAAGTGTCGATTGCAAGGCTTAAAATCTGTCCTTGTATGCATCAATTTCATGCATCAAAACGCATCGATGGCGAGGTGTGACAAGGGATCGAGACAATAAAGCACATACACATACGATACACATCTACCTCCCCTTTACCAGAAAATCGAAAAGATGAAGATCGAAAGATGTAGAAATTGTAGGAGCAGAAATCTCACTTTTAAATTCTGCACTGGTACACTTTGAATTTCTCTCGGTGAAATAAATGTTACAGTACCCCCTAGCTCCTGTTTAGATCTTTACCCTTACCATGAAAGGGCACTGAAACTGGCCGGCTGGGATATTTCAGCAGATTCCCAAATGATCCCAAATCAAAAGTGCAAAGTAAAAGTAAAAATATGTCCTCTGTTGAGAAGACAACTGAGCCAAATAACAGAATTTTGTTGAATTCATTGCAAGCTCGTGCCGTAAATCACTTGCCTGGATCACACCTGAGTCTTTGTCGTCCTCCTTTTTCCAGGTGCATTCCTTCCAGTTCATGTGCGAGGAAAGCTGAGACGATCCTGGAGTTCCACTATCACCTTTCTCCCCTCGCTGTCCTTTTTGGCCGGCGGGACCCTGTGCTCCAGACTCTCCCTTATCTCCTTTCTTTCCTTCTGCACCAGCTGGTCCCTGGGGTCCAGTTTTTCCCGGGCTGCCCTGATTTCCTTTGACTCCGTCACGTCCATTACGGCCAGGTGCCCCAGGGGAACCCGGCATGCCATGCATACCGGGGATGCCATTTGTCCCTGGTTGTCCACCGTAACACATTGAGACCTGACGCGTTAGAAGAAAATATCAATACAGTAAATTCTGTGAAGGCTCAAGCTATAATAAAGAGACAGGAAGTATCTTGATGTAAGTCTTCGTGAATCTAGTTGGAAAGTAACTCAAACAGCGATGATGTTTATCAGGGATAAGATCATCTGTGCTATTCTAGTTCTTTACTTTTCTTTATTTTTTCTTCTTGCTTTAACTCAAACTCAATAAAAGGAGCTACTCACTTTGTTATCACTTGGTTGCCGCTGACATTATTGGCAGTCGCAGAAGCCAGGGTTATCAGCACACAATTCAGTACAAACAACATGATCAACGAGCTCTCTATGCAAGGTTTTATCTTTGATATCGTTTAGCCTGTAGAAATAAATGTTAGGAAAACAGAACAAGAAAAAAATCATGCGCGACACCTGCATCGCAGTAAGTTCGCAGTAGAGGTCTTTAGGATCTTCTTTAGTCAGTCTAAAAGCTGAGTTTACATTTCTTTCCTGCTCGTTTTAAGGTAAGACCAGTGCTTACTGCAAAATAGCGCAGAAATTTTTATACTCCTCCGAAGTCTATGGAAATGATCTTAGTCTGATCTAATCGCCAAAAGCAAAATAATAGAGTTATTGGTTATTAGACTAGTACAGATACTAAGTATACTAGTGGACTCTATAGAGCTGCAGCATTCGGTGTTATGAGCGCTAAGTTGATTCCGCGTTGTTCTTTTTCGGCCATGCAGGCTGTTGAAGTAATTTAGCCTATCAGAGACTTTGCATGTTAAACGAAGCTATCCAAGAAAACTAGCGAGGATTACTCTAGAAAGAAATGTTTCTTTAATTCTTTTCCGTTTTAATCAACCTAGACAAGGCCAAAGAGTAACTGCACAGCTTAGTTGACAAAAAGCCTACCTTCCACTGTTGCAGCAATCATCTAAATGAAAATGATACGGCCATAAGTGTATCACTTTATTTTGTTGGTTGGCGATGAAAATCGTGTTGAAACACGTTTACTAGCTAATTACGTGCAAATTTTGATCACTCTCGTTGGTCACATCATTTTCAAAGTATCCAATAACGGGCCGGGAGTATGACATACGTCAATTTGTTTTGTGTTGACAAGTTTTACGCTAAATCGCGTTTTCAACTTGTACGTGTTTCTAAAATAAATAAGAGGAACACCAATTGGCGGTTTTTATGTGACGTTAACATTTCCAAGCTAAAAAACAACCATTCCTTCTAATTTTTTGCTTCATCAGATAGAAGTCCCTCTAAGAACTTAGCATTTTACAACGTTTAAGCTTGATCGGCAGAGTTCCTCTTATTACTACAGGGAACGTTTGAGTTGCGCGATTTATCGCTTAA
This sequence comes from Platygyra sinensis, assembly GCA_019787425.1. Classification (NCBI taxonomy): domain Eukaryota; kingdom Metazoa; phylum Cnidaria; class Anthozoa; order Scleractinia; family Merulinidae; genus Platygyra; species Platygyra sinensis. The sequence continues at coordinate 12,606 of JAHPZR010049339.1, read as the reverse complement.
GTGTTTGATAACTGATAAAACTGCTGTTTGTTAATGACTTCTCATCAGAACAAGTTTATGGAACAAAAAAAATATTTAAGCTTAATTTTTATTCAAACATTAATTGTTATTTACATGAAAAGGTTTGTTTAGGCGTCGATTTGTCCAATAGGATGAAGTCTTCCATTCCTCCTCGTTCGTTTCACTGCGACGTTTCGTTTTCACAGTGTACTTTCCAGCTATTTCACTGTTCCTCTGTGTGAAGAAATTCCAAATCTGTAGACTTTACAAGATCCATCTGCTAGTAATATATTTTTGCTCGGAAAAACAATAGGAATATTTGTCGCATGAGTCACTTTGTTTACTGAAAAAAAAAACACTTTCTTTCAAGAAAACCGTAACACGTTCATTTCTGTTGTGCAACCACTAAAAACAGGAAAAAACGCTAAGAAATTTAAAGCAACCAAACTTCTGTCTAAAGACCTTAGCAGAGCTTCATCATCATCATCATCATCATTTATTTGCCTTTATATTACAATAGTAATAGCTTCGATCGCTTTTTCTAGATCTTTGAAAACAATTGGGTTTTCTTTGCTTATTCAATGATTTTGGCGCTGAAAACAAAGTGGAAATGAAATCGATGAGAAAATGACGCCCAAAACCGCTCGCACAAAATTGTTACCAATACCACGTGCTAAGGCTTGAAAAGCAGACATCCCATGATTATGTCTGTTCTGTGTTGGAATATCAATTGTGATTATATTTGGCGATTAAAGCTATTAAAAGGCAATTCAAAGTACCGAATTCAGTTCCAGATGAATCTGAAAGAATTTCATTGGAAAGAGCTCTCCAGTTGAACATACATGATTGCATAAAAATAATGAATTTATCGTGCTGTTTCGCAAGGAAACATATCTTCGATTCCACTAAAATCCTTGGTTGTAGGAATTTTTTTCAGTCTTTCTACAATCAGATAAATAATAATAATAACATGATGGGAAGTTTGAATGGTCAGTGAAAACAGTCAAAAGTTTGTAAGAAGTCAATTTTCTCTTTCAAGTTATTCACTCATTAGCAATGAATATCTTTATGGCGAGGTAATAAATGCAATCCCTGGCTTGAAATACAACGGAGGACACATTGAAGCTAAAAGTATTCGTAGATTCTAAAACACGAGTGACTATGTTTATCTTGTTTCGAGGCAAGATACATATTGTTAGCCCTAAACAACTTCCTGTTCGTTTACCGTCTGAATCTCAACTAACGCAATACCGAGTGATCTTCCAACAAAAACATTTTTTTTTTTACCCTTCTAACTTATCAAATCAATCCCAGTTAACCCTGGAGCCACGCTAACGCTGTAAGTGCATGAGTTAAGGTTTATTGGCGATTTGCACTCCACATAGTAGTAGCATTTCATTGCGACTAAGGACGAGGGTTTTTTTTTAGTTATCTGATAACTTGCCTATGAAATAACTTAGCGCTTGGACTGCTTTGACACCTAAATCAAGTAAAATAAAACATAGAATCAAATTTAAGTATTTAAACTGATCAAAACGTTCCAACATACACTTACTTAATATCTCTTTTCACAACTGTTGTGAAGATATTTCTTCCTATTTCATACTCAAACTTTGGTTTATTGATTTCTGAGCTTCTCGTCAGAACAAGTTTGTGGAATAACTGACATACTAAATTTTAATTTCCATTCTACCACACAGCTTTATTGGTTGAAACAGTGTTTTAGCTGTCAAGTTGTCCAATAGGGTGAAGTCTTCTATCCCTCGTTTGTTTCAGTGCCACGTTTCGCTTTCACAGCGAGTGTGCTTTTGTTTAATCATCTCTACGATGGCCCAGAAGGCTTAAACACAAGCAAAAAAGAAAACGCAAACCAAAAAAACAAAGGAAACGCAAAAAAAAAAAATGAAAACGCAAATTAAAAAAAAAAGAAAACGCAAAAAAAAAAAAAAAATAGAAACGCAAAATAAAAAAAAGGAAACGCAAACAAAAAAGCAAAACGCAAATTAAAAAAAAGAAAGAAAACAGAAGTGCAAAGCAAAACGGAAGTAAACAGGGAAAACGCGAAAGGCCTGAGCTCCAGGATTGTGTTTTCACGCCATTTTGATCGCTCTCTCCTCGCAGTTCCTCTGAAGCCGCCGTGTTTTGCAGTAGTTCAGGAGCAAAGTCTTGCCTTGCAAATGCAAAATACTGCTCAAAGTGTGGAGCACAATATCCCACAAACGAATCAACCAACTGCAATAGGACCATTAGGTTCGAGGACTTAAAAAAAAAGGAAAGAAACGGAGCGATCGACCCGATTTCAGCCTAAGAAAAAGCTAAAGGCCGTAATAAAGTACGAAGTCGAAAACCAAGGAAATCGAAGTAAGTATCAATATAGGCTTCTTGAAAGTGGAGGCTTCAGGCAATCTAAAGAGATGCCGCGGCAAGACGTTGCCGGGCATTTAGACACAGCGTTTTTTCCAAAATACACTGAGCGTTTGCCGTTGGTCTAACTTTATACCTGATCACTTACTTACCTTCGAAATAACAGTACTCAACGCTTGGACTGTTTTGACACCTAAATCGATTAAAATATAACATATAATAAATTTAAGTATTTAAAACTGATCAAAACTTGAAACATACACTTACTTGTCTCTGTTTACTAATCGGATGTGATGAAACTTCTTCCTAGTTAATCTTACTTTAATTTCATACCCAAACTTTTGTTTATTGATTTTTGAACTTCTCGTTAGAACAAGTTTGTGGAATAACTGACATACTAAATTTGAATTTCCATTCTACCACACATTTTTATTGAATAAAACAGTATATTTAGTTACTGATTTGTCCAATAGGGCGAAGTCTTCTATCATTCGTTTGTTTCAGTGCCACGTTTGCGAGTGCGCTTTTTGTATAATCATTTTGCTCTTATTCCGTGTGAAGAAGCCAAGCCTTCTACAGACTTCAGATCGAGCTGTTAGCGATACATTTTCCCTCTTATTACTTAAGAAACACTAGAAGATCTCTTTTGCTGCACGGGTAATTTTGTTGCAAAGATTCTCTGATAAATTTATGAACACTTTATTTGTTTGTTGTGTGGCCACCCTGGCCACCATTCGTTGAGAAATTAAGAACACCGAGGAAAACAAAAAAAAAAAATCTCTCTCGCTTTATCAGCCACGAAACGTTCACTATTCGGCCTTCGATCGCATTTCATTCCGAAAGGTTGTCTATTGACCAAAAGTCTGTTGTAGGTTATTTCATTTTCTTTTTGCTATGAATCACAACTGAGCAAATTAAAGAATGCAAAAATAATGAATAAACTGGAGCTCAAAACTGTACTTGCACATTAATGCAAACATAGCACTAATGGCCTGGTACTATGTTTCAAAACAAGGAAAACTTGATTCAGATTGTTTTTATGTTATTAAATTTGCCTTGACAATAAATAAAAAGTAATAAAAGAAAACTGAGCTAAACCGGTTAAATTATTTGTCGATTAATTAAGGACCAAAATCAGTTCCGCATTAACCTGAATGAATTTCACTTGAAAGAGCTATCAAAGTTGAACAAATGTATAAAATATAAATTGTCTGTATCGTCTTCTTTTGGACGCAAAACATCTTTGATTCTATTATTAAATCTAAGAATTTTTTTGTCAAAGGAATCAGTTTAAGTTTAGTCTTGTTTTAGGCTAAACTTAAGTTTTGAAGACGAGAAACAATAGATTGTTAGCTGTGTTTTCCCTTCCATGAAAGACGAAAATGCGTTTGTTTTCCTGTCTGAGCCAACATTGTAAGTAAAGGTGAAATGTTATTCATATACAAACGTAGGCAATTTTTTTTTGTTTTTGTTTTAAAACTAATTACATCATTTGTCATTTTGCGCAAATCGATCGTTATAATAAGGAGAGAAATAAAATCATTTTCAGGAAAGTATAACATGCGATTCGGGCACAGTTATGGGTAAATTTAAACCGCATAGATTCCTAAACACGGCTGACTATATCAGTGTTAATCTCAATGTTTTGAATTGCCTGCGTAGCAAGCGTTCCCGTACGAGCCGAACGAAATATCGAGACGCTTGGGCGGCTCGTGCAGGAACGCTTGCTACGCAGGCAATGTTTTGAATAAACTTATTAGCCTCATGTTAGTTTTAAGTATTTAATTTCTGCTTTGAATCTCATCTAAATGCATGGATCACGATAAACGATAGTTCACAAAAACAATGTGCATTTTAAGCCTTCCCTCTCTTTCTCAGCATCATACGCATGATTCTGCGGGTCGATTTCTTGTTTGATTGCCGATGTAGAACTGACACAATTCCCAGCAGAGAAAACAAAATATTCCAAATATACTGCTACAGCGAACGTTTTTGCCCTACGGACCGAGTCAAGCCAAAACATTTATCAAACCCGCCTATTCTGGATCAGATCTACTTAATCTGATACTTGAAACACAGATTTCTTTACCAAAATGATCATCAGAAGTTACTTTTGCCGCGGTACTACATTGGTAAAATCTTTGTCGAGATACCAGTTTCTTTCACAGAGAAGTGCAAAAGGTTCATCAAACGAACTTCAAGATCAGGTGAGCTTTACGTAATTATGCAAAATCAAGAGACTGACTCAAAGAAAACAAATCATGATTGCAAATTGTTGAACACATCGAGAACGATTTTTCTCTTACAAATTTGCTTATATATTGAGGCATTTGATGAAATTAATTTACCTAACAAGGGCCCGAAAATTTGTCATCACGACATCAGTTTTTAAGGGGGTCGCAAATTTGCTTTTTCGTTGAATTCGAAGGCAATATTTTTGAAGCGAAAGTCGGTTAGCATTTGTAATTGAATCCATAGATCACTTACCTACATGTCAATTAAAACTCGGTGCCTCGGGGTTGTCTGGACGAAAACAAGAGCTGCAGCGGAAAAATTTGGTGTGCTTCATAACGAGTGAACAGTTCAAAATGATTGAAAGTAAACTAAAAAGTAAACGTAGTTCGGCAAGGTTTTACTGCCATCTCTGACATGATTGCTTTTTTGTCGCTTTTCAGCATGAGGGCGAATATTTTTTCGTAGACTGTTTATGGACCTTCTCGTAAGGACAAGAAAAGTGAAACAGCATGCATATTTAATGTTATAAAAACGTCGATTCTAATGTGCAATGCTATTCGCTAGAACGTTTTCTATAGTCACGGGTTTGTCCAACAGAATCAGCTCTTCCACTGATAGTTGTTCGTGACGCCTGTTATTGTCCTTATTCAAACCTTGTAGCCACTTGTGATATAACAGTATCGGTGTGATTTTCGATCTCAGAAAAAATGACTGCACTGAGTTTGAAGTTCAAGTAAGCGAAAACCTCTAAATTGAGTGTTATGCGGTAGAACACCATTTAATTGATCATATGATGACATGCATGGCTTTATATACAATACATGCCCGTGTAAACTTCGATGATCCTGCATCATGTATGACGACAGTACATGGCTCTATGTACAATACATTCTGGTGCAAACGTCCACATGCGACGATCCTATCGTCCTAGATTAAAGATTTTGTTTTCGCTTTGTCGCCTTTTGCTGCTCGTTTATACTGTTCTTCAAAACTGACTGTAAGTTTCTAGTAATGAAAGAGTAGCACAATACGGGAAGAGACGTCTTCAATCTTACACTTGATAAGCTATGCAACTCTTTGCTCTTTGCTCTGTGCATCTGTAATCGCGAACACTGAAATCAGTAAACAAATATCTGACGAGTGAGCTAGCGAATAAGGCTGAAATAACTATTTTGTCGGCACGAGATACGACAAGGGCCTGGGTTACAGGCCGGGGCATCATGGATAGAAATGTAGGGGTATATAAGACCGGGTATAACACGTGGTTGTCCTCTAGGCTTCAGAACCAACCGCGTTCTTTTCGTTTCGTTTAATTTTTTTCCTTTGTTTAGTTCTTTCTTTTTCAGATACCATGCATCCAGTCTGGTAGGATCGGCTGTTCTAATTTCATTTTTGTAAAGCTTTCGTAGGATGGGCTTCAAATCGCTTGGAGCTTGAGCCTTGGTTCCTACCCAGATTTCCTGCACATTTTTTCCCCCACGGGTTTTTTGTGACAGTTTTTTTCTGGCCTCCGTTCAAACCGCATTTGCTTTGTTAGCGGTTGCTCAGTTCTACTAGGTTTTTGTTCGTTTTCTTCTTTTTTTGTACTATAAGTTTATATGGTAATTTATTTACATTGTACGTAGGAGTTGATGATCCCCAGCCTAACTGGCAGCCTAACTGTCATAAAGCTTCAGAGCTGATATGGGGTGTAGGCCAAGATGGTCTGTTTATGTTATAGTTTGATGTAATGTCTGAGTTGATGTTCCCCAGCCTAACTGGCAGTGTAACTGGCTCAAAGCTTGACAGCTGATATGGGGATGTAGGCCAAGATGGTCTGTTTATGTTATAGTTTGATGTAATGTCTGAGTTGATGATCCCCAGCCTAACTGGCCGTGCAACTGGCTCAAAGCTTGAGAGCTGATATGGGGATGTAGGCCAAGATGGTCTGTTTATATTATAGTCTGATGTTATGTACGAGTTGATTTTACCAAGCCTAACTGGCACAAAGCTTGTAATGAGAACTGTTTTGGGGAAGTAGACCAAGATGACATGTTTATTTTACAGTCGAATGCAATGTCGGAGCTGATGTCCTCCAGCCCAACTGGTATCAAGACTGCTGAGTGCTTATCCGGAGAAAAGGCCTAGTATTTTGTATTTTCAGTAATAAGAGTGTTGTAGCTTACCAGCCCTACGTTAGCCTCCTACGCAGACGTTCTTAGGCAGCCCTTCGTATACTGCATGGCACTAGCAAATGACTTATAAGTGTGGAGATTGCTTTATCTTTGCTAGCTTTTCTAGGTTAAGTCATGATGTTATGTTGGAGTTGATGTTCTCCAGCCTAACCGGCAGCCAAACTGTCATAAAGCTTGAGAGCTGATATGGGGATGTAGGCTAAGATGGCCTGTTTATATAATAGTTCAATGAAATGTTGGAATTGATGTTACCCAGTCTATAACTGGCACATAGATTTTAATGAGAGCTCTTTTGGAGAAGTAGACCAAGATGGCATGTTTATCTTATAGTCAAATGTAACGTCGGAGCTGAAGTCCTCCAGCCTAACTGGTACCAAGACTGCCGAGTACTTATCTGTAGAAAGAGGCCAAATATTTGGTTTATTCAGTAACAAGAGTGTTGTAGCTCACCAGCCCTACTGGCACTAGCAAATGACTTGTAAGTGCGGAGATTGCTTTATCCTTGCTTGCTTTTGTAGGTTAAGTCATGTAAATTGTAAATTGTTTCTGTTATACAGTGTTCGGGTTGGTTCTCGCCAGGCCGTCCCAAAATAAACTTATTTGGTTCAGCGATGCTGTGTTGTTATTTGTTGTGGATTGGAGACAAAATACTGTAATAATTGTGTTACGAAGGTTTTGACTCTCCGCACGGACAACAAAAACAATGTTTTACCAAAGAAGGAGAACAAAATCCCTTGGATGTAAGATTCTACCATCGTACTAGCCTGATTCTCAGACGTCCGAGGTCGTTCGCGGCGTCTTCGCTACCCCTCTCTCCCTCTCCCGTCTGATATACTCTGTGCGAGGTCGTGTTCATGACGTCAGAGTCATTTGCCAATTTCCACCAATCAGAGCGGATGTACCACCTCCCGAGAAGTGTGGAATGTATGGAATGTAATCCAAAATGGAAAGTTTCGAGTGGACTGTGCAAAACGCTTTGGAGTGGAAAAAGTTAAACCGTTCTCTGAACAGTTCAAGGCGCTCAAAACGTTTGTTTCTTCATCGTTTAATGACAACGGAATTCGGAGAGTCGCTTGTATTCCAGATGGCTCTTTTAGGTCACGCCAAAATCACGAGGCTATGGATTTGCAGCGAATCCAGTAATAATTTGGATATCCTCTCAAGTGAGCCAGTGATCCTTATGGAAGCTCAAACAAACTGCTTCTTACGGAAAATTGGTACATCAGCTGCCTTGATAAGAGAAGATAAGGCCCCGGATCTGAAGATTGAGAAAGGAGAGTGCTCCGTGGTATTATCGTCGCCGGAGTCCCTTTCTAGGAACCGTCGGGTCGGTGGCGAAGGTTTCCCGGAAAAACTGTTGAAACATTGTGTGTAAACAGCTTGTTTTTCTACAAATCCATTATGTACTCACACTTAACAGCCATATATATCACAAAATGGATGAACATTTCATATCTACTTATGTCAAAAAATGTACCATTTTCTTTATTCCTTTTCGAGCAAAACGAGCCAAGATCGAATAGTATGGGAATATTATGAAACTTGAAAAACGTAAAAGGGGGCTTCAGTATAGAAATTGCCCACACCTATACAAAAGGCTATTCATCTAAACAGCTTTTGGATACTGTTTCCCTATTTGCTGCACTACGTTTGTCCGGTGGAAGCAGGAGGGAGGGGGTGTCTCCAAGCAAAACTTGGTTTAGTCATAACTACCAGTGTGACGTCACGTCATACATCGGTGATTTCCTATATGGCGGCCAAATTTTTTGCTTCGTTAACTGAAAGAAATGTGGAAATGTCTAACTTTTTGATGATTCGATTACTTTGTTTAATGTCACCCAGGATTCAAAATATATGACAGACTTCTTTGCAGTAATTTGCGGTAGGATAAGTTATTCGAAAGCCTCATATTTTGAGTAGAAACATACTAACAAGTGCCTGAGACGTCAACAAAGTTTAATGGATTGACAACGTTTTTCCGGAGCCCACGCAGAAATGCGGAGATGTCCTGATCCCAGAATAGGAGGTTTGGTACACGGTATATTAAGTTTGCTCTGTGCTGAGAATTACGCCTTCAGTACTTATGGTTCGTCTCAACAATCCCTTCAAAGTTAATGGAATGACATTTGGAGAGCGACTTCAGAATACCCGGCCACGATTGCGTTACATTGAACGCTTGCTCCCGTAGTCTCCGCAGTGGTGTTGTATAGCGATATTCACTGTTTACAAACAAGTTTTTTGATATTTAAATTTTGCTAACCACAGAACAAAAGGATACTTTGTTTCGAGAGCCACTAAACCTCTGGTTGGCCATTAATGACGATAGGAGACGTAACGATGAGTATCGCCATTTTATGGGTTGATAAACTTAAGAGGAGTAAAACTATTCCTATGAAAGTAAGACGAGTAAAACTATTGCTCCCGCAGTACCGCAGTGGATAAAATGAATATTAAAACTCCGGGTTTCGGCTCATGGATGATAGAACGAAGTCTTTTGATGTGTAACGCGCTTGTTTCGGCTGATGATTTTAGAACGAGGCATATTCATGTGTAGCACGCTTGTTTCGTGTATATATTAAGTTTTTCTCTTTTGTTTCCATATGCAAATATTTATTGACTGCGGGACTACGGGAGCAGGCATTTAATGTAACGCAATCGTAGCCGTGTATTCTGAAGGTTAGCCCTTCTGGAGCACACAGGCAGTTATCTACCCCGCAAAATTTAAAAACACAAGCATTCAACCAGCTAACAGCTGGTAAACATAGACACTCTTGACCCTTCACCAATCGAACAGAGTTCAACACGGGAGAAATCAAACCGACATGTACGCCCTCGCACTCAAAAGGATTGTTGAGCAAAATGGCTCATCACATTGAGAAAAACTAACAATGGCTTGAACGTTATATCAAAAAGGAACAAAACCTCCTATTATGAGGTACTTCTATTGAAAACTTGAAGAGAAAACGACGGGTATTTTGGGTGGCCTTTGCTTGACCGGAAGTCAAGATGGCGGTAATCCCACTTGACCCGATTTGTTTTCAATAAAATTTGGAACAAAAAACGCACACAAAACAACAAACAGTTGTACTAACAGGCAATTTCCACTACAAAGCTTGCATATTTGTGCCAAATTAATGAATAATAGCGCAATAGTAGCTTGTATGATCCTCTTTTTCGTTGAATTAAATGGAATCCCGACGCCAAATCTGGGCAAGCCGAGCGAAGCTTCGACTTGTTGCTATGTGACGTCACACTGGCAGTGTTGAGTCGGTCTCTGACAGATACTCGAAAAAAATAGTCACCCCCTCCCTCCTGGGTGGAGATGAGAGGAAATATTTTCTAATGTTTACACATGTTTGAAATGCCCGCAAAACTACAGAGACACCTGAATGCCTTACTGCTGTATATCCAACCATCGCGACTGTAGGAGGTAACCCTGTCAGACTTGTTACAACTCTCCCTGCCCTTACTGGCGAAGGGAACCTTGTTTAATTTTAAGGTGGACTTGTAGAAAATAGAGCTTTCTTCGCCTGCTTCGTTTCGAGCGATCTCGCGCGATTCCCGCTTTATGCGAACCGCGGCGTTTTTATTTCTGCCCTCAACTTGTCTTCAAGACTTTTGAGATTTGACATCATTTTTCCACCTTTTTCAACTTTGGGTAGTTTTTTTTTTTGGCAAACATATTGCAAGTCCTCGTTGGAAGTCTGTAATTCACAATCTAAAATCTAGCAGTGAGTTCCTCGCAAATCCCACAACGAGCGCCCAGAAACGGCTATACTATCGCTTGATTCGAGAAATTCAGCGCAGAACAAGCACTGAATCGAGTTCGTGTGAGATAAGACAGCGTTCTTCGGGTAGAAGATAGAAACATAGCCGAGAAATCTTCGCTTTGCCAAAACTCAGATCGAAGAAACAAAACACCCGTGTGAAATTGATTTGTTGACTTTTCCACGCTTCATTTCTTACGCGCGTTGTGATTGGCTCTTGCCATACAATAGGTGCTTTAAAGTCATGAACACGACCTCGCACGAAGTATATCAGACGGGAGAGGGAGAGAGGGGTAGCGAAGACGCCGCGAACGACCTCGGACGTCTGAGAATCAGGCTACCATCGTACTAACTCACCAGAAAAATTCGTTGTTTTTCAGCTAAACTATCTATTACCCCGACGCATGTAAAGATTTGGAGAGGACTGAATCTCGGTGAATAGAACTGAAAATATCAACCCATTGAGTGCTTACTCTTTGGAGATATTTACAAATGAAAGTCATTAAGTTTACAAGCAAAACAACGTCCTGAAAGCTATCACTTTTATTCATGATGTGGATACAGTAGAACTCTGCTCACGATTGAGGAACTCGTACCAGTCCCGTCGTACTGTGTAACTTGAGTCCCAGCATTATTAAGGAGAGGAATCTTAGTTTGCGCAACAGGTTATGTGATCGCCTTTGTTTAACACTCGCACAAGGAGTTTTACACGCGAGTTAAGCAAAGAACGTCTTGGTCAAACTCGATACTTTAAGGTAATTCCCCTGAAATAAAACTGACAATAGATTTTCGTGCAAACTTTGCCCACTAAATATTTATCATATGAGAACTTCAATTTTGAAATAAAAAGGGGGGTGCCCATACTCATTAAGGAGCACTGGGGCATTGAAAATGACCCATTTTGGCATTATTTAACGCTTATTACAAGAACGCATTCCCAGTAAAAAAAAAAGGTAAAGTCTGCATACGAGCCAAGTGGCCCATCAGGCCGGAGCTTATCCCGGTTTCCTTAGCATGAAGCGACTGAGAGTATTTCTACTCCCCCCTGGATGGGATGCTAGTCCATCGCAGGGTTACCCCCCAGCATTAAATTCGCCGGTACTCATTTATACACCTGGGTGGAGCGGGGCACTGTGAGAGTAAAGTGTCTTGCCCAAGAACACAACACAATGTCCCCGGTCAGGGCTCGAACCCGGACCACTGGATCCGGAGACGACGGCACTAACCATGAGGCCACCAGTAATAATTGTAAATTTTTGTGACCGAGACTCGTAAGAACACGCATTAAACTGGAGTCAATGCATTGTATCGGACACAAATAAACTTTTTAAGTCTGATTTAGACAGAAAGCTGAATCCTTGATTAAAATTTCAACCAAATTTCTTGACATGGTTACCATAGGGCAAAATAGAAAAGACCACAGTTTACTTGCTATTTTCGCTATTTATTCAATTTCAGCAATATAAATCAGATCAGTCTTTCCTCAAGCAAAGTTTATGATAAGTTGATTACAATGACTGGAAAAAAAATTGGGGTGCCCATGCTCGTTGGTGAGCTATAGCCATTTTTCAACTAGTAAAAGAGCTCAATATTAAGGCAAATCCGCCATGTTTTCAGTGTGCACGTGCACGAGAGCGCGCTAAATGACGCCATAAATTATGCGCAGAAAGGATGCGCAGTGCAATTGTGAGGAATAACCTTAAGACAAGTGCATGCTCAGTGAGTCAAAATTTTGGTTGAGAAAATTTTAAGAAGTTTTCTGACTAAAATATTATAAAAACACCAGCTGTCAACTGCCCAAACTGCTGTGGTCAAGGGCGAAAATCATGCTGTCCCTCTATGTTTTCAAATTTCAATGTTTAAAAACAAAGTCAAGTCATACAACTTACAGTCTTACTGTTAATGAGTTTTGCAATGGTATTTTTTTACTTTTTACTTATTTGTTTCTATATGTTTACTTATCTTCTTTTATTTATTTATTTATTTATTTATTCTTTTTGTCTCTTTTTTTATTGATTAATTAATTACTTAGCACAAGCTTTAGTGCCAACCTACCTCCTATATTT
>JAHPZR010049338.1:0-13477 GCA_019787425.1 Platygyra sinensis | reverse complement strand
TTGCCCCTTCAAGGTCGCAACCAGCCATTAGTGTTCTTTATCATATGGCTACAATAGTCCGCACGCTCTGATTGGCTGCTGAGCGGGCATTATTTTCTTGTAATGACCGGGTATTATAAAAATTTTTCTCGGTTCGACGGCTCTTTTGAGTTGAGAGTAAAAGCTACGAGGCGAAACAACAAAAAAGATGGACAAAGTACAATTATATTTTCAATAACTGAAGAAACTAAAGAAAAACTAGCATGGAGATACTACTTTAGAATGAGCGACTAAGAGAGCCATGGCGTGTGCAAGCAGGTGTGGAAAAATACTTCTGGTGTTTTTATTGGGCTAAAAAGGTCATATAATAAATAACTTATTTACCACGTCCGTTCGGTCATTACAGGGAAATCTCAGACCTCGGCCTTGATGTATTGACCTCGCTATCGCTTGTTCTGTACATCAAGGCCTCAGTCTGAGATTTCCCTGTGATAACCTCACTCTCGGTTAATAAGAAGTATGTAAAAGGAAGCCGTTCAAAGTTCAAACGTTATTCCTTCGTCTGAACAAATCCGGTATATCAGGGCTTCATTCCATGCAACAGAAGCTTTACCAAACCTTAGCCGCCTTAGAAAACTACACATTTTTCATTAATACGCGAATGGCGTGTCCAAATCAGTTTCAAATTCTTCGTTATCAATCCTCCCAAATCCTTTTTATCTTTCCAGCTAGTCAATTGATTATTAATTAAAATAACTTATTTTTGCCTACCTATCATGTTCATTTGAAGGTATGTTTAGGTTTGAAGGTAATAACAAAAAATGCAGAAAGTCAATTAACAACTTGTGGCTTAGCCCGTTAATCAAAAAATACTGCTGCACTCTTTATTCTAGAGTTGCATTGGAACATAATTATTATATTAATTTAGGATCATACCCATGTGATCAAACTGTTCTCTTGTGAAGAGGTTGAAACAGAAACCAGGCTTGCATCGCCCAGCCCGGCCACGCCTCTGAACAACACTGGCCTGGGCTGTCCAGTGTGTCATCAGACATGACACCTGACAAAAAACAGTCAGATCCAAATATTAATTCTTTTAACTGGTAGCTATACATTTCTCATTATCTGAATGTGGAGAATTTCGTGATAAATAACAACGCCAACAACAAATCTATAAATGTATGTATGGACAAAATATCAACAGGCGGTTAACAATAAAAATTCAATAAAATGCCCTCTTCATCTTATGCCTTCATAAAGGCTGCGCTATTTGAAGAAGCCCAACATTTATGACAAGACTTTCTCAGAAATTTGACGCTAAAGTTAGTATTGGAAATAACTTCTTTTCTATCTTATCTTCTTTACCATACCTTCACTGCATACATTGTCCTACACTTACTCAATCATGAATTATCTTTCCTTCTTTGCTTGCATTATCATACATTATCCTAAGTATATCATCCTTCTTTTACAGCATTTATTATCATACATTATCCAATATTCACTGCATCATAAATTAACTCAGTGAACTTAGAAAGGCTGACCGTACAGTTGGGGTTAACTGTTATGAAAATATGTAACAGTTAACCCCAACTGTACGGTCAGCCTTTCTAAGTTCAGTTTCTTCAAGCCTTTGCATTTGCTGATCAGAACCTAACAGGTTCTGGTACTTTTGATTTTTCTGTTGGCCCTTTCTAGAATTTATTTTTTTTAACCATAAATGAACCCACCTTTCTCACTGCATCATACATTTTTTCCTTCTCGTTACCAGCATTTATCACATAGACAATGTCATCAATGGTTATTGACGTCTCTGCTATATTAGTGGCTAACACAATCTTGCGGACTCCTACAGGGGGCCTAGTGTCAAACAAACTGCAACTTGGAACACTTTGGTAATGACTTTGCTGGTTTTCTGTGTTGTTTTTAAGTAAATACTAAGTAAATAATAATAATAATAACAATAATTTGTATAGCGCAAATTCCATACAATGTTCAAATGCGCTTCACAATAAAATTACACAGTCCAAAAATCGAATACAATAATAAATACAACTATTAGAATAAAATAAAATGAAAGAGAATAAAATACTAATACTGCTTACAAATAATAATCTACTATGATATCACACTCAAATTATGATAAAAATGCTAAACAAAAAAGGTGAGTTTTTAACCTCGATTTAAAAATATCCAACGACTTGGAGTCTCTAACTTCGAATGGTAATGCATTCCAGAGTTTAGGTGCTGCGCAAGAAAACGACCTGTCACCAAGTGTCACTTTAGATTTGAAGCTGGGTTGCATAAGCAAGAGGGTGTCACAAGAACTTCTCAGGTTATAACATGACTGAGGCTTCAGAGAAATCAATGAATCCAAATAAGTAGGAGCTGTGCCATGCAAGATCTTGAAAGTTAACAAAAGAATCTTGAATACAATTCTAGACTGAATCGGTAACCAGTGCAATTTGATTAGGAGAGGTGTTATGTGACATTATCTACCCTCAGCAAATATAAGTCTAGCACAGGCATTCTGCACACGTTGTAGTTTGATTGATGAGCAGTTTAGCAGACCATACAATAAACTGTTACAATAGTCAAGACGACTTGATATGAAAGCATGAACGAGTGACTCTGTTTATGGACACCAGGTGAAGGGAAGAAGATGCCTCTTGCTGATTTGTGATTCTTTTTTTAAGTCCATGGGATGTGAAGAGCCACATTGCTCATGGTTGACAGTATTTTTACTTTTTTTGCATATAATTATTTCCATCTGCACATCAACATATCTTACTTGTGAAAGACTATAGACTAATAATCGAAATCTTAAACGTTTTTACATGTACATCTTTTTAAACAAAGAGAACATTTTTACTCCTTTTAAATATCTCTTATCCTGCTTGCAGCTCTATTTTAACTCATAAACTGGTTTGTGTGCTTGTACAAATTAAGGAAACTAACCTCTCAAACACAGCCTGTTGGTTAAACATTGGCAGCATGGAATGAAGTGCCAACACAAGGAAATTTGATTTCTGGAAAAAGAATTTTCACAGCATACAAAATACAATAATGTTCTGCATTAACACCACAAATTAAAATGATATCATTGTTTTTACTGCTGTCCACGGCAATTTCAGTCATCTCCTCTGGTCACTTACTTGCAACCAAAGGAATGACCAGTGGAGGTGGTACGTGTTTAAAACATCAACATTTTGGGAATAAAGCCAACACGATGGAGAATGGTTACATTTTTTTTGAAATGCAGTCCCATTCTCCATCTGCAAGCGAACAGTAAGATGAGAGAAGTTCTACAGATTCTGTTGTGCTCTCACAGCTTTAAAATTAAGTACATACTGGATTATCTAGTGGCATGCACTGTCTGCAACAAGGACAAAACTTGTTAACAGGATTCTGTACTGTTATGTTGTCAAAAACTAATACTCTTTTATGTGCTTCATCTCCATGTTCTCTTTTCTGGATACTTTATTTACTACCAATAAATTAAAATTATAATCGTACTTATAACAAAATTCTCAATCGTGATTGGTTCTCCATGCACCTATCTGTCATGCAATAGGCGCACAAACACATGGGTGTCCAATAACAGGTGTCCAATTTGAACTTTTTGTAACTGGATATCTGTTATTGGATACCCACGTAATTTACACGTCACTTATGCGAGCATTAATGGCTTTACAATTCAGAGAGTAATCAAGCAAGTGATTTCAATATCAGATGGGCGCAAAGCGCGAGGCCAATATTGAAATTACTTGTGCCACTCGGTCCAATTACTATTACAAATCACTTACATCTTTTATCTTATTTAACAACATGTCATGGACAACAATTATCTCATCCCAACCAGCCAAAAAGCACAAAATAGCTCCCTGCCAAATAAAGAAAATAAAATAATGAAGAAACATTTTAGTGCAGAGAACCATTAAACTCATGCTCTACAATCTCAAAAGATTTGCAAGCATGCTGTCCAACAATTGTCATTTTTGTTTTTACCTCGGGGTAATTCCTACATACACAAAGAATTGTTTCACTGACGAGATCAGCATCTGCTTCTGGACTGTCTTGAGGATTATTGACCTGGTAAACAAAGAATTCATCTTGATAGCACCTTACCTGAGAAACATCTGAAGAATACATTCAGTAAATCTTATTTGGTAGATTAACTCATTAAATTACTTTCCTAATTAATTGATTGATTCTTGAAAATACAACTCAACACCCCAGCTCCAGGAACTTTCGAAAGAACTAGAGACATTTTAGAAAAATAAAATAGAACATCACTTGTTATATAATGTGGAAATGCCAAACAATAAAGCTCTAAAATAAGGATTACTTCTTGGTACACTTGATAATAACAGAAATTCCAGTAAGCAGACACATACTGTAGACTTTGCTCATTGAAGCTCCAAACTGGTTGTGAAAGTTATCAGTTCTTTAATGGCAGGAATTGAAAAACATTATTTTCTCCTCTGTGTCAGGCTACTGCACGTAAGTCATAACGTCAACAGGCAACCAGTTGCATTTCGGACAATTTCAATTTAAATTAAAAGAAACCTTTTTTTGGAGTAAGTCTGGTCAACCAGTTATTTCCCCTAAATCCAGTCTTGGTATCACATAACCCATATACAAAAACAGTAAGAATGTTTTGTAATTTAAACATTTTTTAGTGTTAACCTACCCTGTATGTATGACTGTCATAATACCATCATTATGGAAAGCCTGTAGCTTAAGTGGCACTGCAACAGTTCTCATAAAGCCTGGGCTGGGGTGTTGAGACAAAACAATGTTTAATAGATACACATTTCAAAGGTTTAGCCTCTTTGGTTATTCAATAAACTTCTGTAAAGGAAAAAGCACATGGTCTCTTATTTCTTCTGCATATTGCATCTGAGCAAACAACTAGGTGATCAAGCATATACTACCGGTAGTGTCTCACCCAACTGTGAAAACCAAACAATAATATTACACCTCCATAATATTATGATTGCAAACATTACTTGACAAAAAAAAACCATGCCTTGAGTATATATCATGAAACAAAAATAATACGCTTGTACCAAACCAGCAAGATTATTGTTTAGCATGAATCATAATTCATGTGAAACACAGTATAAAAGATATTTACCCTTTACATCTTTAGAGTTTGCACAGAGTCTGCCCTAAATGCTAGATGATTTGTTTTTCCAGTTTTGTATAGGAAATCGCACGACCTTGAGTACAATTCGTGATTAACAGGTACGAGTGCAGAGTACAATTTGGGATTAATTGTACTGCTCTCGACCAATCAAAACTGAGTAATTTTGTTGAGTGTACTATAAGGATACTTATACATATTGGAGGTTTTGAATGTACCATGCTGGAAAGTACTGATTTTTTTTCCAGACATGGATAATTTATGCATTAACTCCAACTGCTTTCGTAGTGAAAACCGAGTACAAACAATAGATTGGAATGTATTTTCTAGTGCTTATAAATTAGTCATAGTTGTTCATTTGCAATTTGTTTTCTCTGATTGACACATCTGAAAACTTGCCTTGAATATTGCAATTAGGACAATCATAGACTTGCACTTGCAATAAATTATGTTAACAGATCTGCATTCAAAACTTTGAAAGAGATACAATTATGGATAAAGTTATTGCTGGAAAGGAAAACAGGTGACAAAATGACAAAAAAAATATTTAGGAGAAAAACCTTTACAAAACTGTTGTCTGGCTTGAATCGTTTGCCCTGTGTGTGCCTTGGCTGTGGTAATGCTTGACCCAGCATTTCATGGACATCAGATAGAAAATACTCTGCCACAGGGTGAGTAAATCCTGGAATGGTCAGACTGGGGCAGCTGAATGTAAAAAGAAAACAAAACAAAATCCATACATGGATAGTCCTAGGTAGTATAAAACAGATTGAAGTTTGAGAAGCAAAACTGATGAATGGGTAGTCAGAGAACCTAAACAGGGTCTTAAAATAACTACAGATGTAAACTTGTACAATGTTCAGATCTTGATAAAATTCCATGCAAAGTCTCAGAAATAGACCCTTCTCCAAAATGGCGGCCGAAAATTCAAATAAGTCAAAATTAAAAAAACGTATACCAGCACTAGAAAGAACACCTTTACTTAAGGTTATTCTTCACAATTGCACTGCGCATCCTTTCTGCGCATAATTTATGGCGTCATTTAGCGCGCCCGCGTGCACGCGCACATTGAAAATATGGCGGATTTGCCTTGATATTGAGCGCTGTAAGTTGGAAAATGGTTATAGCTCACCAACGAGCACGGGCACCCCAACTTTTTTTTCAGTCATTGTAATCAACTTATCATAAACTTTGCTTGAGGAAAGACTGATCTGATTTCTATTGCTGAAAATTGAATAAATAACGAAAATAGCAGGTAAACTGTGGTCTTTTCTGTTTTGCCGTATGGTAACCATGTCAAGAAATTTGGTTGAAATTTTATTCAAGAATTCAGCTTTCTGTCTAAATCAAACTTAAAAAGTTTATTTGTGTCCGATACAATGCATTGACTCCAGTTTAATGCGTGTTCTCATGTGTTTCGGTCACAAAAATTTACAATTATTACTGGGAATGCGTTCTTGTAATAAGCATTAAATAATGCCAAAATGGGTCATTTTCATTGTCCCAGTGCTCCTTAATGAGTATGGGCACCCCCCTTTTTTATTTCAAAATTGAAGTTCTCATATGATAAATATTCAGTGGGCAAAGTTTGAACAAAAATCTATTGTCAGTTTTATTTCAGGGGAATTACCTTAAGTAACCCTACAAAGTTCCAGCATTTCAGGTGTAATATCAGCTGACAAAATGTAAGTTGAAAATTAAAAAATTTACAGATATTTGTATGACTGGGGGTATGCATTATACATGTACCCCCAGTCATACAAACATGTACCTCAAATGCTGAAACTTTACAGGGTTACTAATTGTAAAGATGTTCTTTCTAGTGCTGGTATACATTTTTAATTTTGACTTATTTGAATTTTCGGCCGCCATTTTGGAGAAGGGTCTATTGCTGCCAATGTTGTTGTTACTTCTACATTAATAATTACTATCATGGCTTCTGACAAGAAACTTGTTCAAGTGTCAAGTGTCATTAAGAATGACCCTTCTGTAAACAAATATCTGCCTAGACACTGTTTTACCTGTTGTAGCCAAAACTATTCTCTACAACTATCCAAATGAAAAGGTTTATTACCAAGTTGCAGTCATTTGATATTAAGTATGTTTACACACCCATGAAAATATTGAGAGAATCTCTCCGAATTAACAGTTGCACTCATCACAATGATCTTCAGCTCTTGGTTCTTGTTGAGTAATTCTCTTAGAAGGATCAGCAGGAAATCTGTGTTGATGTCTCGCTCATGCACCTCATCAACAATGACATGACTGACACCTGTCAACAGAGTACTTCGATTACACAACAAAGACACAGGGAAACAGCACAAGGTTTAAGTTTATGCCTGACAAGTGTCTCTACTAAGATTTGGCTTTAAAAAACACACCCCTGCTGAAAACAACATTGTCTATTTTTTTGGTTTGTTTGGGTTTTTCTTTTGCACACCTTATTCCTCAAAAACAAAGAAAAAAATCAATAAGAATATTAAGTAATGATGTTTTTCATGTCAAAACAAGTCAGTCTGTACCACAAATTAGCTTGATTCTCCAGAAAAAACAAGAATCAGCCTACAAAGCTTAAGCACAAAATCACTCAAAAAAAATTGGGACAGCCTACAATGGACAGAAAAACAAGAAGGGTGAAGTACATGTGTATGTGTAGCACTCCTACACACATATGTACACATACTCCTCATTGCTCTATGCTATACAAATAACCAAGTTAAACATATTACATATAAGTCCAAACACCACCAGCAATGCACTAATGAGCCAAAGGGAAACTTAAGCCTCACAGAACAGAGACAACTATGCTAAATACCTTTTAGTAATGTGTTATTCTGCATTCTTCTTAAGAGTATTCCTGTTGTGCAAAACAATATCCGGCCCTGCTGTAAGGGTGGTCTGCCCTCTAGCCTCACCTGCACAAAGGTATAAAACACTATGCTAATATATAATTATACAGAATAAATAACAATAATTATGGTATAGAGTTTACACAGTGTATAGCCTATGAATACCCAAGATTCTAGTACCGTCAAATCGGTAATAGTGAAGAATAGTTCCCAAAATATACTGTTGGCCAACAGTTGGCCGACAGACGGCCAACAGTTTGCGTCATGTTTGAGGCCAAAGTGTTGGCAGACTGTTGGCCAACAGTCGGCCGACAGCTGGTGACCTGTTGGCAACCTGTCGGTAACGTGTCGGTAACCTGTCGGTGGGGCAAACTAAAATGATGGTAGACATTTACTTGTCTATTGCTTCTAAAGTCATTTCATAATGATACCTTGCTCAGCACTTTCGATACTATTATGGCTTTTGTCCACAGTTTTAGCGTTGACTAGCAATACTTGCCCAAATTGGTTCCTATTCATTTATCCGCCACTTTAAAAAGTTTTTCTAGTTCAGACATACATGAAGTACTGTTAACTATAGTTTTGCAATGCATTGTAGGGCGATTAAAAAATTACTTTTAGCTTTACGTATTTGTTGCCCAAAATGGTTAAATCCGAAGCCTATTTTGTGTAAAAACAAAGATATGAGAAGTGGGTACTAAATTTACTACTAAATTTTGGTACAGTTCAAAGAGGATCAATCAGATAGGTACGGTTACCAGATCCCGTACAATCAACAGATTTCTATTTACTTTTTTACACTGGAAAAGTTTTTGCCTCTATTAATTTTTAGTCTATTTTCGGTTGATTTGTGGTCTACTTAACAGTGTCGCCCAACTGTCGGTGATGTGTCGGTAATATGTCGGTAGCCTGTTGGCCAACAGCTGGCCGACAGGTTACCGACAGCTGAGTATGGGAGACATTGTTCACTATTGCCGTCAAATCAATTAACCAAACAAGATGTTGGATCAGAAGAAGGGGGAAAAAAGCTAAATCATGATCAACAACAACTACAGCTCTATTTATCCCTTTCTTTATCCCACAGAAGTATACCTGGTATCCTACACTCTTGCCCAGTGTTTCTCCTCTTTCCCAAGCCACTCTCTCTGCTATTGACATTGCTACTATACGGCGTGGCTGTAAAGAATTCAGTTAAAACAATTTAGGGAATTCACTGCAAGTATCAAATTATGTACAGATACAATGTGTAGTTCCAGAAAATATCCATGCCCACCCCATGGAAGGTTAATGGAAATTTCAAGGGGGAGGGGGGTTTAAAAAGCCCAATTTTTTGAATGAAAGTATGACACTCAAATGGAATTTCCGGAGGGGTGGGGGGTTCAATTCAAAAAACCTTCCATGGGAGAGGTATGGATATTTTCTGGAACCACACAATAAGCACACAAAAATGAAAATTTCTATTGGATACTTTATTTTAAATGACCTAAAGGATTAACAAATAAATCAGTTCATAACAGAGGAAGTGGTACAAATATTATTATGTTCCAATTTTGATTTGTCATTACAAGTCAGGAAAGAAGCACAAACCAATGAAGGCTGAGTAACACTATAAAATGTGTTAAAATTCTTTCTCAAACTCATTAATAATTCCTCAAGTTAAAACAAAGGAAATCATGACGGTGATATGGTGGTTTGAATACCCGGTCTCAATTAGCATAGATTTTGATAAGTATAGTTCTGCACTTTCTCCTCAGGTTTTGTTTCGATTGAGAAGTCAAACATATAAGACATTGTTGTACCAGCTATATCCAAACACCTCATATTTTATCAAAAATTATACTCTGTTGCATGTCCAGCGCTCCAAGCTCACTTTTTCAAAAAGTCGCCTTCTGGCGACCTTTAATTGTAAAATGGTCGCCATAAAAAAATTCAGTCGCCAAAAAAACAGAAACATGAAGGCGAGGACACTTCATGACATATTACATGTTGCCAAAAAAAATGTGAATGGGAGGACACTTCATGACATATTACAGGAAGGGTTAATGCGCTGAACGCACGTTTTCAATACTTTACTTTTGCTACAGTAAGTTTACGCATTTATGTCGAGTTTCTGAACGGCGAGAGGGGAAAAGAGAAAGACAGGTGATGCCGCTGCTTGTACTATTGATTAAATTCATCCTTGTCTATTATTGATAATTTTTCAAGTAATTTTCTCTGTTAATCTGTTGGTCACCAATTGGCGACTTTCGCCAGAATTTTGGTCGCAAAAAATTTTTTCCACTCGCCATGGCGACCAAAATGGTCACAGCTTGGAGCGCTGATGTCCTATTTTTAACTCTTTTCTTGGTATTTGGATATCCAGATGAAAAACTGTCTCTCATGTTTGATATATTACAACAAGGACATGCAGTTGTGAAATGTACATGTAAAACAACGTTGAAAGGGCAATTTACTTTAAGGTACAGTATGCTGCACTGATCAACACTTAATTCAACTTCTGAAACAAATTACTGGTACACAGTCAAATGGTAGTTTTGTTAACTCCTGTTAACAATTTATTAAATGGAATGTCCAAATGAACAAACAAACAGACGGACTGACAGATAAACAAATTAAATAAACTTTATTAACATGAATGCTGTTAACTACAGTGTACCTGTGTGACTACAATGTTGCACATTGATCCTTTACCATTCTGTATGGAATGATCCAGAATGTACTGAGGAATCTATTAAAAGAAAAGAAAATACATCATGTAACCCTATCTAAATTTATATTTTTCTAACCTGTTCTCTCTGGGACAAAAATTACTACTTGCGCATGATATAAGTACAAACCCACATAATCTATTGACGGGTTATGTTAAAAACATTATCAAAACCCACATGCACTGTGCCAGTTTGCTAATCATGCTCATTGAGCCTGCACCAGAGGTAATTTCAGAAGCTTGCATTGTGAAAGAGGAAACTCTATAATTCTCCATTCTTTATTCTTTGTACAAAAAATGTAAGATAGTTTACTCTGCAAAAAGCTAGAAAGCTAGTCATGGTGGGGCAAGCCAAGTACATGAGCAAGTTCCAAATCTCCCCGCCCAGAAAATCAAAAGGGACAATCTGCTATGCAGGGTAATGCTCTAACACTCTTCCTGAATAACATAATCTAAAGTGAGAACATTTTGTTTTGTGAAGATCACTTTGGAAAAGAACTTGCCTTGTAAGCTTATCTCACAAACAAACAAAAAAACACACAACTCATGGTAGGCTCGCACTAAAAGATGTCAAGCATTTTCAGAATATGTTGGTCCATGAACAAAACATTCTACAGCTTTAAAGCTTGCCAAATTAGCATAGTTCATACTAGTTCTCATGAAGGTGGAGGAAAAACAAGCAATTGGATAAAGAGGATCCCCCACAAAGCAACTTGAAATAGTAAATACTTACTAGCTTAACTCGTGTGTTAAATTTCCTGATTGTTAAATTTTATTTGTTTTGCTATTTTTTAATACTGATACTGTCAGTACAATTTGATATTTTACAGTATGAAGCCCAAGTAGACACTCTTCAAGTGCTTTAACTACTGACTGGTTCATTGATGTACTTTTATTTTCCAGTTTTTGCATGTGCACATCCCCTTGTCTATTATTATTTGTGTGTGTGAACGGTAACTGTGTCCATTGTTCTATGTTCAGTAGGCGTATTAGCAAATTTCTTTCCGCTTGGCCCAGCCACTTAGCTCAATTAGCCTTGCTATTTCTAAGTGGCTGTGCTCTTTTCTTTTGTAATTTTTTTATCTCTTGTATTTAAGTCTATACTGTGTAATTTCTAGGCACAAATAAAAATTGTTGTTGTCGTTGTTGTTAGCTGCATGGTGATTACCTGTGTTGTTTTACCACATCCTGTTTCTCCAGATAAAACAACTACTTTGTTTGCTTCAATCAACTCAATGATCTTCCCCCTGTAATAAACGCATAAGACAAGCAAAATAAACCTGTTCACAAACACACTCATTTACAAATACATGTTTCTTATTAGAGAAATATCTAAAGATGCCTTGGCACTTCAAAGAGGCCACACATGAAATTATAACACATTTATATATGTCATTGTGCCTTAAAAAAATTCAAAATTACCTATGGTTTGCAACAGGCAATCTCTTTGTCTCTTCACTGAACCAAGAAAGTCTTGACTCCAGGATATCTTGTCTTTGTGAAAACTCCTGTAGCAACTGTCTGTTAAGTTTTTTATGTTCTTCCATTGACAAGGGCCTCCAAGGTGAACCAGTAAATATGTCCTTTATCATTACACCAGATGTGGCAGTAGAATTAACAGATATGAAGTCAACAGCATTGTTTTGTGATGTTTTGCCCAATGCAGTGCTTGGTGCATGTGGCATCTCCCAGTTGGAAAAATCCGTATCTTTAACTATTTCAGCATCTTGCCAGAATTCTTGATTCTTACCAATTCCAGCAGAAGCAGAGTCTGTTTGAGTTTGTGACTGACTCAATGTACTACTCCCAGGAAAAGTTTCTTTCACTGCTGAACTTTGCGATGGTTTAGATGCTTGGACTGGGCCACTGTGGAACACAGGTTGTTGGTTTCGAGGTCCGTATAGTTGCTGACTAAGAACTGAGTTTTTTAACAAAAATGATTCTACTTTTGACAATCGATCCTCATCTATGTAAATCCACTTGGGTTCATCTTTGTTTTCTACAGCTTCTTTCTTTAAAATAGTGGCTGCTCCCAAATTTGCAACTCCAAGTTTCTATATAACAGACAGACAGATGAGACTAATGAACATTATAGCAATGGTAACACCACAGGGAATTAGTAATAGTGAAGAATAGTTCCCAAAATATGCTGTCGGCTGACTGTCGGCTGACTGTCGGCCGACAGGTGGCCAACAGTCAGCCGACAGACGGCCAACAGTTTGCGTTATGTTTGAGGCCAAAGTGTTGGCCGACTGTCGGCCGACAGTCGGTGACCTGTTGGCAACCTGTCAGTAATATGTCGGTAACCTGTCGGTGGGGCAAACTAAAATGATCGTAAACATTTACTTGTCTATTGCTTCTAGACTACATAAAAAGAGTTAAAATCATTTCATAACGATACCTTACTCAGCCTTTTCGATACTACTCTGGCTTTTGTCCACTGTTTTAGCATTGACTAGCGATACTTGCCCAAATTGGTTCCTATTAATCCATCCGCCATTTTGAAAAGTTTTTCTAGTTCAGACATACACGAAGTACTGTTAACTATAGTTTTGCAATGCGTTATAGGGCGATCAGAAAATTACTTTTAGCTTTGCGTATTGTTGCCCCAAAATTGTTAAATCTGAAGTCTATTTTGTGTAAAAACAAAGATATGAGAAATGAGTACTAAATTTACCACAACATTTTGGTAAGTGCAGTCATAACAAAATTATGCTCACACCCTTAATTTGGCCATTGATCACTCTTAAAAATCTGGTTGTGTTACTCACAACTAGGTAACAGTGTAGTATT
>JAHPZR010049337.1:5000-7500 GCA_019787425.1 Platygyra sinensis | reverse complement strand
AAAATAACGGCCGGTCAACGGACAATGTCCGGTCTAATTGAGGCTTTGACCGGTCAAACGTTTGACTTGCCGGTCATGTTGACCGGTCAAAATTGAATAAAATAAAATAATTTAGATGTAAAAACAATCCGTGTTGTTCACTTATTTACTATAAATATGCTCAATTGCCAATTCCCTGATTCCAGAAATGTGAGCTCCAATGAACTGCAACTATTGTTTACATTTTACAATGAAACATAAAACTTAAAATAGACATTGTCGTTTCGCCGGCTTTTCTCAGTCCCAGTCCCTTGAGGGAGAAAAGCCCGGATGAGTACGTGTGTAACGCACATGCCCGAAAAGTAAACTAGAGGTTTTGGAACCACATACGTTTTAAGAACGTCCTCGATTACTTATATGAGTTGGAAAGTCCTCATTGTAGCCCTGGAAAGATATTGTCATGGACAAAAAGTCGGTAACCTATCCCAAAGAAGAGAAAATTCAACTTCCGCTTGGTGTCTGTGGTGCTAAAGCTGCTGCTCTCTTTTCTATCTTCGGTACTGACAAACAAATCTTATTTGCTAAACAAGTATTCAAATTTCAAGATCATTGTGTGATTGAATTCTATGCACAATACTGTAGAAACTGTGGATCGTTTGTGTCAAGAAGACTTGACCTTTGTTAGAGCTCTGCGATAAACAAGTGGTAAGCACCATCATTTTAACGATCAATTCAGTTACTTAATTACCGGTAACTACGAATTGCCAAAATAAGGAGTCAGATTTGAAATTTATTCCACAGAAAATGCTGTTACATATTTATTAAATGAGTTGGCTTATCTTCTTAGTCTTGAGGCATAGTGGCAAGGGGCTAAAATACTGTATTAATAAAAATTTTTGTGTTTTGATTTGACCGGCCAGAAACGAGGTATGTGCGAGCCAAAATTGGTTTGGCCAGTCATCTTGACCAGTGACTAGGCGGCTGTTATTTTCAGCCCTGGGAGTGAAGGAAAGCCCTCTTGAAAAAGGGTCAACTGTTAATAGGTTTTTGCTGTTTTGGCAGTCGTTGTCTAAAAAGCAAGTGTATCTGACCTAAAGTGTAAAAAAAAATAATCAGAACCCTTATGCTTCATTCCTCGGAGCAAAAAAGTCAGTTTTTGTTGTATCAC
The DNA here is from genome assembly GCA_019787425.1 of Platygyra sinensis. Taxonomy (NCBI): domain Eukaryota; kingdom Metazoa; phylum Cnidaria; class Anthozoa; order Scleractinia; family Merulinidae; genus Platygyra; species Platygyra sinensis. Next base: position 6,353 of record JAHPZR010049337.1, on the reverse strand, counting down.
CTTGCTACTTTGGGACTGATACTGACTACACACAGCAATGCTACAGTCTTAAACATTATGATTCATAAATTAACTTAATCTGTTCGTACTTAGTTGTGATAGAATGTCCTAATGGCCAGGTCATGCAGTGCCAAAGATACGTTTTGGCTATTATGTTGTGGAGCAGCACATCAGATACTAACGTAGAATTTCGCATACGGAAAATAAAACAAAAAGTAGTTTTTTTTTCTTGCTGGTTTTCCAGGACTCTGTGCCATCAGCTAGAAGATCCACAAAGGAGCATAAAACATGGCTTGGGAATTTTACTATACCAAACCGGGTAAGGTGGTCAAACTCGGAAAATAGTGAACGCCTGAAATTTTTTGGGAATGTTGATTGTGTATTGTACCAAATCCACTCAATTTCATTTTTATTGTTACACATGTAACTAACTCATACGTTGTGATACATACACCTGAGCAAACTCTATTTTTTAAGCTCTGTGTCATGTCACATGCATATAAGACTGTTGTAAGACAAAAATCTGTTGGAATAAAGTTTAGCTTACAACCTGTTTTTGAACTGCTTGGATGACTGGACGAGTTGAAGTTAATGTTAACCTTTGACAATTTGACTGTAATGCTGTTAAAATGTTTCAATTCTCTTTTTATAGTAAAGTTTGGACGGTTTTATTCTAAAAACAGGTTAAGAGGAATTGAACTCAAGTCAGTGGCCATTGCTTTGTCAAGGCAAGATATAAATCTTTTCCTACTGACAATTTCCTGGCTGAGGTTGTCACTTGTGACAGCCTTGCTTGGGCTGTAATCTGCCGTGGGTTCTTTTCTGTCATTTTTTCTGCCAGACTTGTTTGACCCAACTTGTTTTATAAATTTTAAAAATAATAGTCATTGATTCCAGAAAACTGAGCAAAAAAGCTGTCACATGGAATCAAGTTGCTCTCAACCAGTTCAGTCATCCAAAAGTGGAAAGAGCACAAGAAAAATGTATTAACTTTTATGATGTATTACCTTTTATGCAAGATATTTTATGTTAATTGTTTGCAGAATGAGAAATGAATTTCCAAAGTTCCACTATCAGCTGCATTTTTACTAAAAAATAATACTAAAAGAACTTCCAGAGAAGGTCAAAGTGCACAACAACAAAGACGAGTAAAGAATATCGAGGTTTCATTTCCAATTTCCACAAACAATGACATGCAGTTTCTGTTGGTCTCTCATATCATATAAATAGGACTGAAATGTATTGCAAAAGTTAATAAAGTCTCAAATAAAACTGTATGTCATAACAATGTGTTGTAACTGATTTTTTTCTGTCGTTTTCATTTTGAATGGTTATGTTGATGATTATTGAGAG
>JAHPZR010049335.1:20000-32927 GCA_019787425.1 Platygyra sinensis | reverse complement strand
AATCAGATATTTGTCTACCACACATGAATTCCAGCTCATGTATTACATGCGGAATCTAAAACTCAAAACTCAACCGACAAATTCGTTTTTCGCCACCGTCAATCAAATAACTGTTCAGCCTCCCAGTTTCAGACTACTCCCGTGCACTGTTTCGTTGTCTGAACCTGCTCAACGATTTCATTACCACGCGCTTGGCAGTAGTCGGTACGGTAGCTGGGAGGGGCCGCCCCGAACATTTGGTTAATTGACAGTAGCGGAAAACGACTTTGTCGGTTGAGCTTCGAGTCCGCATGATCGAATAGTGAAAGGCGCAGTGATACATCGAATAGAAATATGACTTTCGGGCATTGCTGTTATAGTCTACTTACAGTGACGTCAGGTGCTTTTGAGACGCCGTAATTGCTTCCATCCTGTTTAGCAATATCTTGGAGGATTTGCAAGTTTTTTAGCATGCCATATGTCATTATTACAACTGCATTGTTCAGCTCGGCGTTCTTGGTTTTTATTGTCTGCATGATATCACTTGCTGCGTCGTTTGGTTCACCATCTGTTAGAAAAATAATCACTTTTTTCCTCGAAAGACCTTTTCCAGGAGATGAGCCCTTTAGTAAGTCGAAGGCCAGAGTAAATGCTTTGGTGTAATCCGTACCTCCTGTAAGAAAAGAACGAGACGAGACTGTTACTGGTCGTCACAATACAGTTAGGATTTCCAAATCGTTTCACAAATTCTTTAGTGAAGTTCTTTAAGGGTTAATATAAAAATGTTACACTGGTTAAAAGCTGTTAAAAATCTTAATATCCCAACGTTTCTGCTATTAATTAACATCAGTCTTCTTCAGGGTAATAAAAATATAATGAAGTGACGATGTTTGGACGCTATTCAGGTGATCTTGCTGGGCTGTACAAGCCGTGGCGCACACGTTATCGACAGGCGTTTTCAAAACCAGAGCTGGACGAGAACGGTGAACAATTCAAAGCCCGTTGCTCCAGGTTTTCCATAACCAGGTTGACCACAACGGCTGTCTTTAAGAATTGTCGAAATTCAATTGTCCGTCTCATCAAGTTGTTCGATACAGTCCAAGTAATCTTTCCTTTTTTATTGTTAGTGTTTCGATATCCGAAAAAGCACGTGAAACATTCTCTGATAAATAGGGATAAAACATGGATAGGCACAGATATGGAATATCTCTTTGAGTATTTAACTCGATAAATATAAAGTTGAACACGCCCGAGAAGGGTTTTGACAATTTACAGAACTTTTTCCCACCACTTTCCAAAGATTTCAGAAGATGCTCTGAAACTTGCCAGAAGATCACACAAACGTTTTTGAACGTCTTCCGAAAATTTCAGGAAATTAAAAAAGATTTCCAGCATCGCCGAAACATTTCACGAGTGGTGGTGTGTTTTCCAGTAACACTCGTGGTTATATAATAAATCTGCATACTAAGCAACCTGAGATGCGCGAAATAAAAATCTAAAGAAATCGACCATCAAGAACTCTACAAACAGAATGGAGATAAAAAAAATTGGATACCTCGGATACTATAACACAATACTTTTCTCTTGATTTTACGAAAATGAAATTCTGGTTATTATTCACTTGAACCTGTTGTTGCGAGCGAATACTGAGTTAACTATAATAATCATGTACCTCTTGCAAAAAGTGTATCTACGAAATCCTTTAAGTATTTTATGTTAATCGGTGTGGCATCCGCCAAACGTTTGCTGTGACAGTCTCTCCCATCATTATTATATCCAGTTGGAGTTTCGGCCTCGCTGCTGAATTTCACCAATCCAATCTGTTAAAAAAAATGAATCAGATATGAAATAGCTCAGCCACCCGGTCAATGAGTCAATCAATGAATCAATCAGTCACTCGATCAGGCAGGCAGGCAGGCAGGTAGTCGGGCAGGTAGTCAGTTAGTCAGTCACTCACTCACTCACTCACGCACACACGCACTCACGCACGCACTCACGCACGCACGCACTCACGCACGCGCTCACGCACGCACGCACGCACTCACTCACGCACTCACTCACTCACTCACTCGCTCGCTCGCTCAGTCAGGTCAGTCAGGTCAGTCAGGTCAGTCAGGTCAGTCAGTGAGTCAGTCAGTCAGACAGGCTCGAGCCGAAAACTCCATCAATACGCCTCCCACTCTCTGGTGTCAGACCTATGGTAGGGGCTTCCATGCCCACATCGGTCTCATCAGCCACCAGCTGACACACTGCTGAATGTTCTCAAATGTCGCCTGACATGGTCATATTCGAAATCGAATTGACAAACAGTCAGACAGTCAATTAGATGGGCAGGCCCTCAGGCAGTCAGGCAGCCAGGCATGAGTCAGTCAGTCAGTCAGTCAGTCAGTCAGTCAGTCCGTCAGTAGTCAGTCTTTCATTTACTCAGTAAGTCGTCAACTGATCGATCGGTAGGTCGCCGGATGGGTCTGTCTGTCTGTCTGTCAGTCCGTCCGTCAGTCTGTCAGTCAGTTAGTCAGTCAAGCCAAAAAAAAAAAACAACAAACAAGTAAACGCAAACGTTAAAATGTCGTTTAAAGCGTCAGTCATGGATTACTTGACTTTACTTACTCGATCCCTTGGATTCATTGTACTTAAAACTGTTTTAGCAGCCGCCTTAGCCACGACAATCCGGTCTCCATTCATTGATCCACTTGTGTCAATAACAAGAACAACGTCTTTTGGTTCGGGTGTGGCCGTTTCTACATAAAATGGTCTGAAACGAGGATCATAAGATCTGCAGTCTGCTGTATCCTCAAACGCTGGGAAATTCGAAAGCATACCTTCCTCAGATGCAAAGTATTGCCACTTAATAACAGGATTTTGCTGCAAAATATCTTTCATCTCGCTCAAGACAGAATCAGCTACATACTGTCGAGACGAAGGAGCGCTCTCTGAAACCTTAACGCATAAACGTGCAAAGTCAACTTTGTGACGAAATCTTGAATCGTACTCGAGACGTTTGGGCGAGTTTGCTATATGGCAGCATTCTGTTGGGGTCGTAGTTGGAGATGTTGTCCAAGAAGACTCCACGGCTCTTTTAAGTCTTCGTACAACAAGAAACCTCTCCTTGAACTTGTTTGAAACACTTGCTGCTAGATTAGGGATGAGTGCACTGCCGTCTACAACAGTCTCTGTAAACTGCAACTTGTCAAAGTGCTCCTGAAATGGAGTGAATATTGAAAGTTGTTTTGTGTATCAATTTCAAGAAAGAGGAAAAAAGCGCACGTTAACTATAACATTCAGTCCTTTACTGGATCATGTATAGAATTCCGAAAACCTGGCATGGTTGCACGGGTAGTCCGGAGAAATATTTAAGGCACATTAAATATTGTATTGTGCACTGACATCAGTATAGCCTCAAGTTAATTGGGGGTATGTTATCAAAACAAACAAACAAAAAAAAACAACATAGGAAACAGATATTTTAAAGGAATGAAAATCTGATAGTTGGAAGTTAGCCGGACAGACCAGTTAGCGGAACCGTTGCCGCCTTTCTTGTCGTAGGAACAAACTTTGGTTCCATATATTCCACAATTTGTAAATTTAAAAGCTTTAACATACAAAGCTCGGGGAGAAAATTGTAGATTCGAAAGTCACTGTATTGTTTTATACCGTGCATTTGCTACCTGGGGAGAGGTACTTCCTTATATGTGTTACATAGGTACGCAAGACACCAAAGAGTATATTTTTTAGCAGTTTTTAGCCTGCGATCCTTCCGCGTCCGATCCTCCCACGCTTCGCGCGCTCCTCCTTTCTCTTTCCCTCCCTTTCGGACGCCTGCCACGAAGACTAATGCTTTCGGTCAGAAATAAGGCATCCGATTTCGGCCATTTTGGTCTCAAATAGGGTCCTTTTATCGTTATCGATAAGACCATCAACAAAAGCCTTCACAATGCTATTAACATGCATCGATCTGAACCGTAGCGAACTAATCATAAGGCAGGTGTGAAACAGTATTTAGTGTTAGTTATGTCTGATCGTTTTACGATGTTCTCGAAAGTTTTCAGAGGCTCCTCGTGTTAGATGGTAGCATTTAAAAATTGTGATTTCATCTTGTAAATAAACAGCAGGTTAATTACGTTAAGGTCATTCCTCACATTTGCAGTGCGCATCCTTTCAGCGCATAATTTTATGGCGTCATTTAGCGCGCCCTCATGCACGCGCATATTGAATACATGGCGGATTTACCTAATATTGAGCTCTGTCAGTTGCGGAAATGTGCTATAGCGCACCAACGAGCACGGCACCCCAACGTTTTTTTCCAGTCATTGTTATCAACTTATCACAACCTTTGCTTGAGAAAAGACTAGTCTTGATTTCTATTGCTGAAAATTGAATAAATAAGGAAAATAGCAGATACGCTGTGGTCCTTCCTATTTTGCCGTTTGGTAAAGACGTATGAGTTCAAAGGCAGGTGAAGACATCAGTGTTGCTGATACTAGGTGGACATATGGAATGTGTCGAACCGAACTTGAGCATGTCGAGCTGTTCCGATTTAAGACAGCAAGATGAAATGTTGGTGACCATCTCGTTTGCTGTAAAGGGAAGAACAGCGTTCCTCGTGAGTTTTCTCAAGTTTTTCTGGTGTGTGCCATCACAAAGCGGACCAAAAGTACCGAAGGTTACTCCTTGCATGGGATAAGCTATCAACTCAGATCCGCGATGTCCTTAGCAGCATCGACGTCTACATTTCTTCAGAAAGCGATAACTGGACCGAAATGTTCTTCAAGCAGAAGCTAAAGTTTATTGAGACCCACACCAGAAAACTTGAGAACCCACGGGGAACGCTGTTAGGTAAAGAAATTTGTTGAAATTTTAATCAAGAATTCATCTTTCTGTTTAAATCAAAACTTAAAAAGTTTATCTGTGTCCGACGCAAATGTATTGACTCTAGTTTTAATGCGTGTTCCCACGAGTTTCGGTCACAAAGACTTTACAATTATTACTGGTAATGTGCTCTTCTAATAAGCATTAAATAATGTCAAAATGGGGTATTTTAATGCCTCACTGCTCCTTAATGAGCATGGGCACCCCCCTTTTTTATTTCAAAATTGAAGTTCCCATATGACAAATATTCAATGGGCAAAGCTGGTTTGAAACGAAAATCTATGTCACTATTTATTTCAGAGGAATTACCTTAAGTGCGAGATGGATCAAGGGCTGAAGCACGGTAGTTTCAAAACTGAATGATCGTGCAGTTTCTAGATGACGCCAGGATAGTGTCTCTCTAGTACAGTCAGCATGTATTTGCATCACGCTGTTTAATTTTAGCGGGCCAGTAAAGCTACTCATGATTAATACAAGGGGCGTAACCAGGGGGGGGGGGGGGGTCCTGGGGTGCCCGTGACCCCCCTTTGGAAGCCTTTTTGTAAGCAAACAACCTACAATATTCAGGTGACAATCTGATGAGTACCCTCTGTATGGGTCAGTGTGACCGCCCCCCCCCCTTTGAAAAATCCTGGCTACGCCCATGTAATAATTAAGGCTTTACTTTGTTTTACACAGCAAAATTCAAATCATGACATATTTCCCATAATAAAGCTCCAGCGCCAAAAAATTTGCCATCACGCATCCTTCTGCACATAAAGGGCATTACGAATCGAGGGAAAAAGGCAAAGAACGGATATTTACAACTATATCGAACATATTCCAGTCTAGAACTGATCCGGTTCTATTGTTTCCTAAAGAGGAGAATAAAGAATATCATCAATTGGCTAGGCCGGTGTCTTGACGTGGACTAAATGGTCGGTTGTCTGTAGTAATGAGCTCGACTGCGAACATTGGACAAGAGCCGTTACTCTCACAGTGCCTCTCTTTCACCAAGGCGTATAATTGGATACCGGTAAATCTAATGTTGGGGGCTTACCCTGCGATGGACCAGCATCCCATCCAGGGGGGAAGTAGAAATACTCCTTAGGGAGTTTAAGAAAACCACGACGCAACGGCTACAGGAACGTCGCTAAACAAAAGGTTTAATGAGCAAAACAATAGCCGTGCACGTGCGTTATAACTCTGTACATTTCTTTGCCGTCCTCTGCAAAACAACAACGTGAAATGACCAATTCTGCGTTGTCTGAAGAACGTGAACTACGACGGCTATTTTTTTGAAATTCTATTTCAAATTTATTGCGGTGTCCCAGATTTAGTTTCGTGATAGCTTTGACAGTAATACACAAAGTAAATGACTTAAGAGTATCCCGAGATTCGTAGGTAAAATATAAATTAATTATTTAATCGACGTTGTCTTCGGCGTCGCCGTAGTAGCTTCTTAAACTCCCTCTTGTCTCTTCACACTACGGAAACCAGAGACAATCTCTGGCCTGATGGGCCACTTGGCTCGTATGCAGACTTAACATTTTACCTTGTGGTATCAGTTGAAAGTTAGGGTAATCACCCTTGCAGTTACTGAAAGCTTGTAGTCGCTGTACAATCAGTGCCATGTGGGCTAAGCGTGGGGCTATTTAGTCTATCCGTGACTTTTCGCCACCATTTATCTCTTACCGGCTATTTGTGGACTGGGAACGAACTATTGTGCAACTTTGGTCTAGGTTGAGCTCATGATCAAACACAAACTTTTTGCGTTCGACGAAGGAAGAACGCTACCTAATCTCCTGGGCTACCTGTGATCGCGTAGGTTTCCTGTGCACGCAAGCGAAAGCTGACCCGTGTTTTTTCGTTCGATCGGTCGGCCGGCCGGGCGTTCATCTTTTCAGCGCCATTTTGAATGACGTCACAATTTCGTTGCGCAAAGGATGCTGCCTGGTGAATGACGTCACAATTTCGTTGCGCAAAGGATGCTGCCTCGTGCTTCGCAGTTTCTCGGACGTTCGAGAACGTGGTTGTTCGTTGGTGAACAAGCTTTATTGACCGTTTATTGCTGTTTGATCGGTAAGTTATTTTGTTATGTTGTTGAACAGTTTCTTAGGTGTAATTTATCAAGGCCTGAGGAAAGTGTGTGCCACTTCTGGACCCTGTATATCAACCAGAACGTGGTTTGTTCTGAACGGTTCGCCATGTTTGATCGAACTGACCCGTTGCGGTCGCAAAACAAATCAGCCAAGTAGTATTGCTTGGAGGCCATTGTGCCAACCGACCCGTTGCGGTCTGCAAAACAAATCAGCCAAGTAGTATTGCTTGGAGGCCATTGTGCCAACCGACCCGTTGCGGTCGCAAAACAAAACCAAGTAGTGTTGCTTGGTGGCCATTGTGCCAAGCGACCCGTTGTGGTCGCATAACAAATCAGTCAATTTCTTCGTGGCCATTGTGCCAATCGACCCGTTGTGGTCGCCCATTAAGCCAATTGAATTGTATATTTAATTCAGCCGTTCTGGTGAGCAACAAAGTACATCAAAATGGCACTATTTTAAGTGTTCGAAGTGGTACACAAAATCCTTCTGAGTCTTTGATAACTGGATCTAAAAATTGTACTGCTATGCTTCTTAGTGAGCTTATTTGCACTACATGTTCGGAATACAGCTTACAAAGTTCAATCAATTTTGAGAAGGGTGAAGTTTTGAAAGAAACCTTGGATCGAAGAAGGAAAAGAGACAGGGAGCCATCTCGAATTCCTCTGAAAAGAATTCTAAAGGTGCTTAACCAAAAAAAATTTAGAAAAAAGGTACAGCTGTTTGTTAGACAAAGTATTCCAAATACTTCATTTATCACTAATTTGAGTGAAAACCACAAAATCTGGCGATTATGGTAAAACAGAGATACTTTCTATAGCAAATATGCCTTCAACATGAAGACACAGAAATGTAACATGAGGCAAAAGCATTGTAGCTGCATACACCGCTGTAATAATAAGTCAAGTTTGAAGGGAGGTATGCATCATAATACAGCTGATTCACTGTGGAATTGCTAAGTCATAGGCTTGCACAAATAGGTTTAATACCACATGATGTCGGGGGATCTGGTGATTGCTTTTTCAAATCAGTTTCACATCAACTTCATGGAACTGCAGACCTACATGTAGAAGTTCGCATGGCCGGGATAAGTCATTTACAGAATTACCCAGAACTATATATTGAGAGTATTTCTGATGATACCTGGGAAAACTATATTAAGCAAATGTCAATACCTGGTACTTGGTGTGATAATCTCATCATACAAGCTGTTGCTAATGCCTTTAACTGTGTCATTCATATCACAGAATCTAAAGCTAATTCACTGCAAGCTACAATTATAACTCCTGCTCTTCAGCAGGAAATACAGCACACAATATTTATTGGGTACATAAATGACTACTACTAACACTTAAACTACCACACCAAACTACGGTAAAACTTGTATATGTACACGCGCGATGGACTGCGACGACTGCCTCCTCAAAAACCATACCATATAACTAGCCTTTAAAACCTTTTCGTACACAGACTAAATACAAGTTTCACAATACGCCATAACCCTTTATTTGATAAGTATTACCATAGGCATATGCATCTCCTACCCAATAACCACAACACAATATTTCCCCTTTGAAATGCCGAACGGCCGCTTCCTAATCTCCGATTACTACTAGTTTACATTGTAAAACCTGGAAAGATGTTTTTTTTTGTCCCCCTAATTATAAAGGGAGGCCGACTGATCGTGCTAGGTTCCCAGCACGCTAGTAAAAACTATATACCCGTATACGATTCAAACTCTCCCTCCGGTCCCCCGTGTTCAAAACGAAACGCCTGATGCGTAAGGTCGGGGCCATCATTTAGTACCTAGGAAATATGTTCTCACATATCGGAGCGTCTGGGGTTACTTTGGGAATGAAACATTCACTGGCATAGGAAAATTTCAAACTTTCTTGTCCGTGAATGCATAGAACCCGGGGAGGAAAGATCACGAAACACTTGTCAATAAATGTCAGAAGCCTCCATAATTAATTGTTGATTACCCCGAAATAGAAATTCATGTTACTTTGGGAGAAAAGCAGTTCTTAACAGTTTAAGTTTTACACAACGATAACAAGCCGGCATGGTTTTCAAGGTAGGTTATGTGAACAAACGTTTCAGCATCAACCTGTATTTTAAATTTTTTCCATTCCCCCCCATATTCCTTCAATTTTTCGTAGGAACTGAATGACCTCGAGTGCCAAGAGTTCGACCATGGACTACAAACACCGGAGGTGAAAAAAAAAAAGCTAGTGTCTAGATCCCCGGCAGCCCGGAAAGTGTGTTCAAAATACTTCCATACCCGACAGTCTGAAATTATTCAAAGGAATTTTCCTACGGAAAAAACTCATTACCAATCCTTCTTTAAACCTGTAGATCTTTGTTTAGAAATGTCAAGCGATTTCAATTATAATTTTGCTTTGTAATTGAGGCAATTTTCGAGCTTAGGCATACTATAAAATCTCGATGTTTCGACACTTAGAAAAAATTCGTACTCTGACCGCGGTGTCAACTCTCAGAGAATAATTTCTACAGAAATTGAAGTGTGAACCCTGTGAGAGTATTCGATATTTGTTTAGAAATGCGAAGCGATTCTAAATAGTGTTTTCGCTTTTGTTGTGGACGAGTTCTTCTTGGCTTCGGCATACTATATAAGAACCTCGACTCACGGGCACAGTTCTTCAAAAACCTAGATACCCGGCAGTCAAAAATATCCACTAAAATGATCAGTGAAACCCCCCAAGATGTATTTCAGCATTTCGAGCTTTGGTGAGAAGTAACGAAGTTTTGATTTTCCACAAATTTACAAACTTTGTGTGACTCACGGGCCAATTTTTCAAAAACTACATACCCGGCATCAGAAATTCCTCTCGTTGATCCACCAAAATTCCATTTTCTCTGCTGTAAAACTCGCTTCGCGCTTTCCACCAAAGCTGAAATGCTGAGGTACTCTAGGGACGGTTTCACTGATCATTTTAGTGGGATATTTGAATTTAATTTTTTGCTCAAGCCTCTGAGCGGGCCAGGATGCCTAAATCCTCGAATTTGATTGGCTAATCTTACACACGTGACCGGTCCAGCTTTTTACGATACGGCCACGGGCCGGATTTTTTCCCGCTGCCTGCCCCACTGCTTAAATTTCGCTCCTAAAAGTTAGCGGTAATCGGCAATCTTTTGCCTTTTTACACATCCATCGACGATTAGTCACCACAAGTTTATCTCCGTTCTCTTTGACATGGCAAGGAAAGTCACTGTAAGTAAATTGAGTTGAGTGTTTTGAAGTTGTGAAAGTTTGCTTGGTTGTTTGTAGCTTGGCGCTGTAATGGCGCTTAATCCTGTGTTTCCCTCGCCGTAGAATTTGAGTCAAATTCAGTCAAGTTTACGTTTTTGATCGTTGCTGTATTCAGGAGAATTTCTGTAGAATACACTTAATGAATTTCCTCGCTTTCTGCTATTCAATTTATGGTAGAAAAGTCTGATTTCAGTCAAGTGATTTTAAAAGTGACGACTGACAGACATTGTTTTTGTAGTAAAACTTCAAACTTCGCACGAAATTTCACACCGGAAAAACAATTTGGAAAACTTAACTGGTTAAATAAATGCAACTAACATAAAGTAGTTCGGAAACTATATGTTCTTTAATACATCTTTCTTTGCCTACTATCTGAATTATTCGCTCGTTGCCAAGATTTTTTACAAATCGTTAGTAGACGGCGCGCAAGCCGATTCAATGACAAGAGTTGCGTAAACAAACCCATTAGTACTCTGTAAAAACCAATTCACCGCAGGAAAAAAATAAACATGTTATTTACCGGGCTAGGTCACTCCTAATGAAAGAAAACTTAGCTTAGAAAATAGTGCGTTCACATCTATGCCTTGATAAAGAAACATTTCAATTGACAAAAATTAACGTCGGACTTGAATCTCATTTTGGTGTTAGGTGGGGTGATTCAATTTTGACTTGACATTTTCTTTTATCTAAACACTGTGTCCGTTACCTGCAAAACTGAGACACCAAGTCCATCTGTGGCCAGTTTAGAGAGCGTTTCGCTGAATAATCGTACATCAAGAAGATCCACTGAAAGGCCCGGACAATGCAGGGTCGAAAAAAGCATTAAAATCACGAGATATCTTCTGCTGGGGTGTATAAATAATGGAACAATAGCCATCGTTTTGAGACGAGGAAAAGCCGAGATTGTCGTCTTAAAAACACGATCCGTGTGTGTTTTCAAAGGCACAGTTAATCAGAATGAAGCTGCTGTGTATTATTCCTAGTACTGAGTGCTTTTTTGATGACGTTATCGCCGAAGGTAATTTGTTTTCCTGTTGCGTGACTTTAAACACATTTTTGTTTACATGTCACAAATTTGCATTCGATGACATATGCATGTTTCATGACGTGCAAACCACAACAAAATTGGAACTTACAGTTCGTGATGTAATCTGAAAGACATATAAACCTACAGAAAATTTAGCCACTCGAAAAAAACATTCTCCTGTCATGTTGTAATTACATTTATTTGCGTTCATGTCTAACGTTGTTCAGGTGTAAATAGAATATAGCACAACTGAGTTCTTGCTCTAAGATTGCTAAATCATAATTGCTAATCAGCCGCCAGTAAAACCACTAGAAACTGACTGAGATCGAAAACGTCGCTTGACCAAAATTTCTACCAACTTCCTGTTATATTTTTTCTCTTTACACAACGATTTTAGTATCTCGCATTTTCTATAGTTTGAATGGCAGATGCTGGTTGGAAAACCCGCTTAATCGGAAACTCGCTCGGGCTTTTTTTTGTTTTATTTGAAGAAAATGGCATGTAACTTTAACCTAGTTTAAATATGAAACTACAACGTGCCAAGACATTATGAAATCAAAGTGAGTCCAATATTACCCAAGCTGACAAGTCACATTCTCCAGCCCGGGGAACGCGGAAAATTACGTTTGTTTGACGAGGTCTTGGTGTAGTAAAACTACTGAGTCAGTAGTTTTACTGGGTAAATGTAGATAGCTACCGGTAATTAGAATTATATTTTATAATTATAAATACGACGTCATTGCATCAATGGGAATAAGTTGTTTCATTGAACTGAAAAGATCCATGACTGGGTATAGGACAACACTCTATTGTAAGACCCTGTCATGGGCAACAGGCGAAATACGCAAAGTACGGTACTTCCAACCTTATTCGCTGACAAATTTTTCACTACGTGTTCTTTTCATTTCGTCGCCGTAACATTTTTTTACGCAGGTGATTTTAAATATCGCTTTAGGTCGCTGAAACGGTTGAAAAACAAAATGGTATGCATGCAGTATAGTATGGTAGACCTCTTCCTCTCAGGAAATCCGCTAACAAAGTGTTTCAGGACTCTAGATGACGAGATGAAGACAAATCCCGCTGTGCGACATGTCAGCAGACATTATTACGCGGATGCGAAGCAATCCGCGTTATAAATTAGGTTTTTTTTTTGCTAATGGTAGCTCCTGTTGTTTTTATCCGGATTCAAGGTTCGGTTGCATTTGTCGCATCATGGAAGGCTTCATGCGGTGAGCGTCGAGACTGCTTCACGAGATACACAAACCCTCAACTTGACGCGAAACCGTGGACAAATTTTATGCATGCATGACAAGTGAAGAAGCAGCAAAGCCAAAATTTGTCAAAATTTGTTGCTCAAAGTAGACCCGCTCTCTACTACTCGCAACAACGAGTTGATAGTTCGCACGTATTTAGCCTGCGAACGCAGACGTATTTCCGGCTGTCGGTTTTCGGCGGAACCAGTGACAGCCGGAAATACGTCTGTGTTCGCAGGCTAGCACGTATTTAGCCGCCTTTTAACACAGCGCAACATATTCATATTCGTGTTAGGACGACTGCATGTGTTCAAAGAAAATTTGAGGGTGTATATTTAATAGAGAACCATGGAAACAACCTCTTGTTTACGTTTCGAACGCTTGAGAAAGCTAGGGCTTATTGTTTTAGATCAGACAACAGCGTGCATTTTTAAGAACGAGCAAAGCCAT